>JBBPBX010041551.1:0-28812 GCA_038048925.1 Garcialebias charrua
TCTGCTCACATATGATTGTACAGCCACACATCCAGGCTGTCATATTGTTAAGTTTGCAGATGATACAGCTGTGGTGGGATGCATCACAGATAATGATGAATCCAGCTACAGACAGGAGGTGGAACATCTGGAGAGCTGGTGCAAAGAGAACAACCTTCACATGAATGTGAAGAAGACGAAGGAGATGATTGTGGACTTCAGAAGGAACAAACACACCCACACCCCACTGTATATAGGTGGATCTGCGGTGGAGGTGGTCTCCAGCTACAAGTACCTGGGTGTACACTTGAATGATAACCTCAGCTGGAGCAATAACACCACCAGCCTGATCAAGAAAGGACATCAAAGACTCTACTTCCTCAGACGGCTGAGACGAGCTGGTCTGAGAAGCTCAGTCCTCACCTCGTTCTACAGGTGTGCAGTGGAGAGCGTCCTGTGCTCCAGCATCAACGTGTGGCATGGAGGCTGCACAGTTGCAGAGAGGAAAGCTCTACAGAGAGTGGTGAAGGCTGCACAGAAGTCTGTGGGAGTCAGTCTCCCCACCATCACAGACATTTACACCTCCAGATGCAGAAAAAGAGCCACCTGCATCATGAAAGACCTCACTCACCCAGCACACTCACTCTTTGCACCACTCCCCTCGGGACGGAGGTTGAGGAGCATCAAATGTAGAACCACTAGACTGAGGAACAGCTTCTACCCTGAGGCTGTCAGACTCATGAATAAATAAATAATAAGAATAAACACTGCAAAATGTCACATCATGTTGATACTGATCTGTTTCTTGTTGCTGCGTTCATCTGTGACCATCTGCTCATAATGACTCATGTTCGTGCTGCTGTTTATAATGATGTTTTTCTACTACATTAGGGCTTAGTGTATTACTAGCTGATGTCTCTCTTAGTTAATCCTAGATGTTATTATTGTTTTTCTCTTGCATTTGTTGTTGGATGTAACTGGGACCCTGTGTACATAATCTCGTTTTCAACACATGTACTACATGCGGTGCAAATGACAATAAATTCTCTCTGACTCTGACTCTGACATGATAAAATCAAAAAAGGCGTTCAATACAGAACAACTGGACTTTATTTGTAGCAACAAGACGTTTCGCTCATCATCCGATGAGCTTTCTCAATTCGATGAGGAGACTGTGAGAGGGAGAGAGAAGTTATAAGCAAGCTGGGCCACTGGTACACACCAAACTAGGTAAATTGGAAGCTAACACACACACATACTTGGGATAACACGTGCCTGTGACCCATTCAAAGTTCAGTGTGTGAAAGCAGAGCTTACAGAAAACACACACACATCCTACTGTATGTAAATTGACAAAAACCACATTTCACACATTGATAACAGGGACCTGTCAAAGTCTTTGTTAGTCTAATTGACAAGTGAGGCTCCTCTGTTCTCATCAGGTGGGAAGTATGGAGACAGGACGATGACGAAATGGGCGTGGACAAATACAGAAGGGGCGTGAACAAATACAGATCTCGCGAGAGCAAATACATGCCTCGAGGGAGCAAATTACTCTCGTGCGAGCGCAAATCAGCCCTGCGCGCGCAATGGGGATGAGCGCGAGCGTAGAAAAGAGATCCAAGCGCGCGCACGTGCGCTCGGAGGACAACTACATGCTCTCGCGTGCAAAATGTATCTACTGACAGACTCTCCCTCTCGCTCACGGTTCAGACTTTTGGCAGCCAGTGGGAGGATCCAGACCACGACACATGATTGGCTGCAGTCTTCCTGTCCTCTGTGATTGGGTGTAACACTTCCTGAACCTGAAAATGTAAAATACTGTAAATAGATACCTCTGGACTATTGAGAATGAACTTTCTTGTTAAATAAATAGATTTATCTAAATATACTTCAAGTACATTGTTATAAAATATATTTTGTTGCACTTTATGAAGTACTATTTTTTGCTAAATATAAAATACATTTCAATCAAATATATTTCTAAAAGGAATCTTCATATAAACTTTTTAACTGCACGTTTCATTCAACCTTTATTTATGCATCTCATTGAGCCTCGAGGACTCATTTACAAGAGAGACCTGGCTACAAACAAAGAATGATGACAACAGTGACAACAATAGACAGTTATGAAAGAGGCATACAGATTTTTTTTAACAAATTAAAATAAGATGGCAAAAACAGCTAGATTATAAGGTGAATGTGGAAAAGTAAAAACAGGAACTTTAGAACAATGTGTGTGATCACTGGTCAGTGGAAGTTCTGCTGGACTTCTCATTTGGTTCTGGGCGATGAAAACAAATGGTTGGAACCTCCTTCAGTCTCACACGGCCTGACTGTGTCTTTGTGAAGTGCCCTCTCACAAAATGTGCCTGTAGAGTGATACTAGTTTATTTCCTTGCACATTTCTTTCACAGATAAACATTTTGAGCCCTGATTAAAAATGTTTGTGCAGATTAAAGGTGGTGTGACATGATTTTGTAACTATGCATAAAATTGCCCAACATAAATATCTTTTATCATTCAACTATGTTCGTTTTTGCAAACAAACTTATAAATATATTTAATTTTGATTTAAGATTGATTTTAAACTTCGCACCGTGTTTATTCATGGGAAATCCGATTACACACGAATGCACCATCTGTGACGTAGTGTGAGGCAGAGGGCTCAGGTCTCTTTAATAGCGGACAATTTAAAACCTGACATATTTAGCAATCTATGTGAAGATTTGAGTTATTTGTCTTCAGTTGTGGGAAGCAGAAAATTGTTTGGGTGATGGAACAAGAAACAGCAGGATCTAATTTAGGACTGATGCTGTATCATGAGACTTACCATTCAGCCTGAACTTCAGGTGGAGGGAGGCGGGGGTCCAAGGGTGCAGCTTTGTTGCATCCTTCACAAAGTATTTCATCTTTTGGGTCAAATCAATTTTAAATCAAAATTATATATATATATATATATATATATATATATATATATATATATACAGTATTTTCTGGTGTATAGGTCGCACCTGTGTATAGGTCGCATTGTCCAATTATCACCAATAGATTGGAAAAATCCCTAGATAGGTCGCACTGGTGTATAGGTCGCACCTACGTTTAGCTCTGCTGCAAATGTCTGCCACAGGAGCGCACAGCAAGGCTTTTAAGAAGATTAACACTTAAAAACAATTATTTGTTTGATAAAAATTATAGCAAATATATGTCTGAGCTGAACTTTTCCTTAATAAATGAACGTAATTGTGAAATGAGCTGGATTAAAAAAAATTTAGCCGAAAGTGATAACAAGCCATATATAGGTCGCACCTGTGTATAGGTCGCAGGCCTTGAAAAACCCATAAAAAGGTGCGACCTATACACCGGAAAATACGGTATATATATATATATATATACATATATATTGTTTGCAAAAACAAACATAGTTGAACACAAGATACTGTATTTATGTTGAGCCATTTTATGAAAAGTTAAAAAATCATGTACGTAACAAATCTGTCATTAAATAATACAAATACATGTGTGTTGTTATACTGTACAGTATAACATACACTGTGTGTATGTTATACTGTACAGTATATACATGATACACACACACATTGTATTAATATACCGGTACATAATATTTGAACACTGCAACATTGTCAGATTAGAACTATCAGTTTGTTTTGATTTTAGGTCCCCTGTTACTCTCATGTGAATAAAGCAGTGGGATAATGTCTGTACAGAAAATATTCTATAACACAAGTTCATCTTTTGGGTATTACTACTGTTCTGGAAGTTGGAAATGTCTTAATAATTTAGTTTGAAAATGAAGAAAAAAGAAAACTTCCACAGTTTTGATCTATCTGTATTTTATTTTGAAGGAGAATTTTGAGTTGGCAGTGCATTGTGGGGTAGCAGCAGTTATAGTTATATATTATATATACTGTACTGTAGTTATATATTGAAGCTCTTGGCCCTGACCTCTCTGGATGGTTTTCAGAATCTGTTGGAATCCTGGCAAAACCAATGCAGATATGTTCCTGTCTTTGATATTTTTTTGTACATCTACCTTGTAATGTTTTTGCAACTTTTTCTTTCCTTTTGTTTATTGTAATATATTTGTATCATTGATGTTCATCATTCTTTAGTTTGTAGCAGGTCGCTTTCGTAAATGAGCCCTCGAAGCTCAATAAGATTTACCTGACTAAATAAAGGTTGAATGAATGAATAGTTAGGAAAACGTTTTTGCAGAGAGAAAGCCTGTCTGTTAATGTATAAATTTCACCTCTTGAGTCTTTTCTTTCACCTCCAAAAGCAATGGCTGTAAGTTCGCCATCTTATTTTAATTTGTTAAAAAAAATCTGTATGCCTCTTTTAACTGTCTATTGTTGTCACTGTTGTCATCATTCTTTGTTTGTAGCCAGGTCTCTCTTGTAAATGAGTCCTCGAGGCTCAATGAGATGCATAAATAAAGGTTGAATGAAACGTGCAGTTAAAAATTTTACATGAAGATTCCTTTTAGAAATATATTTGATTGAAATGTATTTTATATTTAGCAAAAAATAGTACTTCATAAAGTGCAACAAAATATATTTTATAACAATGTACTTGAAGTACATTTAGATAAATCTATTTATTTAACAAGAAAGTTCATTCTCAATAGTCCAGAGGTATCTATTTACAGTATTTTACATTTTCAGGTTCAGGAAGTGTTACACCCAATCACAGAGGACAGGAAGACTGCAGCCAATCATGTGTCGTGGTCTGGATCCTCCCACTGGCTGCCAAAAGTCTGAACCGTGAGCGAGAGGGAGAGTCTGTCAGTAGATACATTTTGCACGCGAGAGCATGTAGTTGTCCTCTGAGCGCACGTGCGCGCGCTTGGATCTCTTTTTTACGCTCGCGCTCATCCCCATTGCGCGCGCAGGGCTGATTTGCGCTCGCACGAGAGTAATTTGCTCCCTCGAGGCATGTATTTGCTCTCGCGAGATCTGTATTTGTTCACGCCCCTTCTGTATTTGTCCACGCCCATTTCGTCATCGTCCTATCTCCATAGGGAAGCGTCTGGGAACCAGCTGCAGGGCCGCACCATAAAATACATCCAGAGGTTATTGAGATACTGTCGGTTTGTTAGCTAAATATCTCGGGGCCTGTGAATTTGTCGCATTTGACCACGGGGGGTCATTGTATGTGGTCGCTGGTGGGATTCGTCCGGTTCTTCCCCATGGTCGGATCTGGGGAGTGGGCGAGTGGCTCGTCCTGTTCGGGCAGTCCTGGGGACTCTGGGCTCGGGGGTCCTTCCTGGAGTCTTGGGCTTTGATCGCCCCTTCGTCTGCCTCAGGCTTTGGGGGGACGGATCTCTGATGCTTCACAGTCGCTACTAAATGTTCTATTGGAGGAACCTTATTCACTTATGCATGCTCACAACCACACACAAATGGATGCAGGGATGTATATGTAGATATATGCAGATATGTAGATGGGTATATGAATGAATATAAATGTATATGTATGTATACTGTATATATATTTGTAGGTATGGGTATGTATATTTATAGAAATCTACTGCAAGGTCATGAAGATTATTAGTCTTTATGCATGTATGTTTCGTTGCTGTGTTCTGTCATGTGCTTTGCAGGATTGCGGACGGAGGTTAGGTGTGTTTGCCTTGTGCACTTTTTGTGGATAATTGTTGTTTTGTTATCTTACTTTCTCTTCTCTTTCTCTCTATAAAAAAAATACATATTGGAGTGAGAGGATGGCTATAAGGTGAGAAGGGAGGCCATCTATAAATGGAAAAAAAAAAAAAAAAGGATGAGCTGTTGGGGGATGATGGTGTTGAATGCCGAGCTGAAGTCGATGAACAGCATTCTAACATAAGAGTCCTTCGTGTCCAGATGTGTGAGAGCTGTGTGGAGGGCAGAGGAGATGGCATCGTCGGTTGAGCGATTAGGTCGGTATGCAAATTGGAAGGGATCCAGGGAGGCAGGGAGGACAGATGTGATGCTTTTCATGACTAGCCGTTCAAAGCACTTCATCAGGATGGGGGTGAGTGCTACTGGGCGATAGTCATTAGCCGTGTTTCCATCAAGGTTTCTAGATGCGCATTTTGAAGTATCGCAGCAGAAAAGCTTAATGGAAACGGCAAAATCCGAATTTACTTCCTCAAATTCGCCAAAAAGTTTATACGCTCGCTTGAGGTGGTTTTTGGGATCTTCGAAAATGAGCAGATGCGCAAAACGACAGATGGAAACAGATTTGCCGACTCAGTTCTGCCGTAGCGAACATTCACGTCACGTGACGTTCAGCTGTTTCCGCTCCGGACAACATGTAACATCGCTAAAACTAGTTGGCATGACAGAATAAATACAACTTGCCCGATAGCAACACGTACCTGAAATATTCTCTCCATTTTGACGAGATGTGTGGCCGGGTTCTGTTTTCAACCGCTACTTCCTGTTTACTGTAGACATGCGTAACGCTGACGTCTGACGTAATGACGCTGTGCGTGGCCCGGTAGATGCGATTCAAGCCAGTTGATGGAAACACTTCTGCTTCGCATTAATTTGTATTTACATATTTGCGAGATTTCAAAAATTAGCTCAAAATTCGAAATGAAAATGGATGGAAACACGGTTAGTGAGGCATGCGGGCGTTGCCTTCTTTGGGACAGGGATGATGGTGGTGGCTTTGAAACAGGTGGGGACGATGGCCTGGCTCAGTGAGATGTTAAAGATGTCCGTGAAGACCGCTGCGAGTTCCCCTGCACAGTCCTTCAGCACACGACCAGGTATGTTGTCAGGACCAGAGGCCTTCCGGGCGTTAATCTTGATGAATGATCGCCTTACGCTGTCTGAGGACAGCGCCAGCACCTGGCCATCAGGAGAGGGGGGGAGTTTATGTGCAGGTGTGCTGTTACTTGCCTCAAACCGAGCAAAGAACTCATTCAGTTCATTCAGCGTAGAGGTTGAGCTGTCACAGGTCTGGGGGGATGGTTTGTAGTTTGTGATGGTCTGTATTCCCTGCCACAGACTGCGTGTATCCTTGCTGTCCTTGAAACGGTGAGCTATTTTCCTGGAATACTGCTTCTTGGCCTTTCTGATGCCCCGGGCCAGGTTCTTTCTGGCTGCCCTCAGGCCCACCTGATCTCCCGCTTTGAAGGCAGCATTCCTGGCTTTCAGGAGTCTGTAAACCTCAGCTGTCAGCCATGGCTTCTGATTAGCCCGAACAGGGCTAATCAGAACATTACATTATGGAAAATAATGACCTTTATCACAATATGCTAATTTTTTTAGAAGGACCTGTATATATATACACACACGCACGCACGCACGCACGCACACACACACACAAACAGTGTATACTGTAAATTACCAACCACCCTATCATTTGAGGAAACTATGCTTTTGGCACACTGGTAGTTTTATAAGCTTTAGGGTTTATGAGGTTTGCAGATAAACGTTTGATCTTACTAAACTTACTCAATCTTACTAAACAAACATTAACAGTATTTTATTTCTCACTTTCTGCTATCTCCCTTCCCTCTCCTCTTCCTCTCCCAGATCCACTTCACTGTGTCCCGTTGCATCCATCACTCGTCCCTCGCCCTCAGTTCACAAACCTATTTATACACACCGCCATCGTCCATCTTCCAGAGACTTCTTCCGAACCGATTAATGTGGGAATGATATTAGAATGGGATTATGCATCTGAAAGTTCTGCTTCTGCCAGAATCTGAGTGGGTTCAGATGCAAAAAGAGGCCCAGCTCCAGTTCCATTCTGTTAAATATTGTCTTCATGAAGTGGAGCAGGAACTTGATCCGAACGAGCTGTCTGCAAACAGAACAGTGACTATTCAGCTCTGTAATGTATGACCTGAAGGAAACACTGAGAGACGTGAAGCTGCTGGGATACAAGAAATGACTGTTGAGCATCTTACTGTAAATTTTTTTTTTTTTTTTTACAAAACTTACAGCAGTTTGAAACTTTTTATTTACTTCTACCTTATTTTACACTTTGCTGAGTGCTTCCTTTTTTATTGTAGCCTAAATTTCTGATTTTATTCTGGCTGTTTCATATGTTTTATTTCATTTGGCAACATGGCTAAAAGCTTAATGTAGCAACATTTAGCTAGGAGCTTCAAGTACAGTATTTAAAAGCAATGTTCATGCTAAAAATGGCTGAATGGTAACTCAAATCTAGACATAGCAAAATACAGTACTACCATAGTTAAAACTAAAAAAAGCAAAAAGATTAGCTAAATGTTGCAAAAGGCTAGCTCACTGATTAATGTAGCAAAAGTTTAGCTAGAAGTTACAAGTAACAAAAGTCTAGCTAGACATTTAAACTGGCTGAACAATAAGTGAAGGCTAAATAAAGCAAAAGTTTAGCTAAAAACTAAAAGTAGCAAAGCACTATAGTTGAAGCTAAACCGAGCAAACATTTAATTAAAAGCTAAGGAGGTAAAAGGCTTGCTATAGGCTAAAAGTGCAAATGTTAGCTAGATGTTGAAACTTGCTAAATAATAACCAATTACTAAAAGATAGCTGAAAGCTAATGAGGAAAGATACGAACCAAATAAAGCTTAATCCAGCTAATGTTTAGCTAGAAGCTAAAGACAAACTAGCCAAAAGATAGTAGCAGAATGGCAGGTGAAAGCTAAATGAAGTAAAATGTTATTAAAAGCTAAAATTACCAAAACTTTAAATAAAAGCTTAATCTAGCTAACGTTTAGCTAGAAGCTAAAAGTAACAACACATTAGCTAGAAACCAAAGGACTAAGTAGATGTTAAAACTGGATTAACAGTAGCTAAAATCTAGAAGTAGATTAACACTTACTAAACCAAAAATAGGCAAAATGTTAACTAAATGCTAAATGTAGAAAAAAGCTAGCTAAATGTATTATATAGCAAGAATTCAGCTAGAAGTCAAAAGTAGGAAAAGACTAGCTAGATGCTAGATTTGGTTGAACAATAGCCAAAGCCCAAAAGTAGCAATAGACTAGCTAAAATCTAAAAGTGGTAGAATGATAGCTAAAAGCAAAAGTCAGCTTAAAGAGTAATTTACCTCATGGTTCTACGGTAGCTCCGCCCCAAGACAAGATTTGTAAAATGCAACAAAGTGGGAGAGTCAACAGACACGGGTGGGGGGTGAGCGAGGAGGTTTGGCCAGGACGAGAGACCGTTATTATTTTTGAATGTTAAAATTACATTAGTAATAAACAACTTAAAACAAGCAACAACAAATTATTATGTAGATGTATTTATCTATTCTCACTCGATCTATTCGAAACAAAAGGCTTAAAAAAAAGAAAGAAAATAATACCACAAGATATGCTGTGACCAGGGATCGAACTTTTGGGTTTCAAACCGGCTCCCTGCCTCTGCCCCAACTTGGCATTCATGCATCACTAGTCCATCGCAGAATAAGAAAACAAATACAACCACATACTTTTAGAACGTTGGAGTTCAATTAATAGATTTTAGTGAAAAGTATTCTTAAAATAAATAAGTTGGTAATATGAAAATTATATCGATCAGTGGTGCTTGTATGGTACAGACTGCACACCACGAGAGAGTGTGTGAGGGTGCGCGCGGACAGAAAGGAAAAGTGCAGAGAACGATCTCTGCAGGGGAGTGGCTCTGCTTGAACCTTTTATACTAACCCAGCAGAGGCTGTGACAACAAGAGTGAGAAAACACGTCATTGTGAGAATCGTAGACCAATAAGAAAATTAGGCTGCAGTACAACAGTTCAACCCATAGGATTAGTGAAAACCCGTTTTTGGACCAAATATTGCCGATTTAAACAAATACGCACAAAAACATGAAAATTAACACAGACATAGTGCTATACAACATTTTACACACATTCTATGGAGTTTATCTGCTAAAAAAGTTAATTTTGAGGTAAGTTACTCTTTAAAATGACTTGAATGGAGCCAGTGGCCAGAGCACACTTTTAAAATAACACAAATTTTCGCATTTCTACGAGTAAAATATTAATAAATACAATCAAATATTTTGAAAAGTATCAAAATAAGAAAAAACAAATGTCAGAGCACTTGCCTCCTGAAAGTGTCGAATGAGTTGGTGTGTAAAAAACAGAAAAATAAAAATAAAACTATATTGCTGACTCAGCATAAAATAATTCAATTTCAATTCCGTTCAAATCAGTTTATTTATACAGCGTCCAATCACAACAAAGTTGTCTCAGGGCACTTTACAGGAACATTTGAAAAGAAAAGTCAATTAGTAATGTTATCTATCTAAGGAAGCCAGCATTTGCCAATTAATTTGTAATTTCTCCTTGAAGTCCACTTTTTAAAGTAACTGCTTAGGTGGATTTTTTTTTTATCTGAAAGGTGATTTAGTTCCTTAAAGTTGTGGAGTTTTACTCAAACTTTGCAGAGTTAATTAAAACCGTTGTTTTGTGCAGCAGCTGGTTGAACGTCCGTCTGTTTAATGGTTGTCTATGGGTGCAGGAGCAGGCTCTTTTGATCTGCTGTGCTGAAGCTTCTCGTTCTCTAGGTTTGTTCCGATTCTGCAGATTTCTGCTCTTCAGACGAACCGTCATAGAAGTTTGGGTTTGTTCTCAGCGTACAGCTCATCTGCACCAGCTGGACCAAACATTTGAATTTTACATTCCAGCAGGCAGATGTTTCCAACCTTTTGTTTCCAACTTTTAATTAACTTTTTTTTTTCTGCATCGTTTTGCTCCCTGTGAGCTTTCAGACACAGTTTGACTGAACGATAACGTCTGGTTTGAACAGAGTTCTAGCTGAAGACATTTTCATTACAAGTGTATGTGTGTATGTGTGTGTGTGTGTGTGTGTGTGTGTGTGTGTGTCCTTGTTTATGTTACTTTGTGAGGCCCATTTTTCTGAGTTATACCTAATTGTGAGGACCAACTCTTATGGGGCCCAAAGCCCGGCCCCCCATAAGAAGAAGTCCCGTTGGTGGGTTAGGGGTTAGGTTTAGGACTAAGGTGTGAATTGAGGATGTGTTAAGTTTAGGGTAAAGTGCGCATTGGTAATGGTTAGGTTTAGGGTAAAGGTCAGGGTTAGGCTATAGAAATGAATGAAAAATGAATGGAAGTCAATGCAAAGTCCCCAGAAAGATAGAACTACAAACGTGTGAGTGTGTGTCACCATGGCCCTGCAGCCCAATCCTGGTACCACTCCACTGTTGTTTCTATTCCTTCAGGTACCAATTAAACTACTAATCCTGCCACCTTAGCGTGAGAGTTGTTGAGTGCGGACCAAGAAGAGCCCCCCCCCCCTTCACCACCACCACACACACTGTGTCCTTGCTTTACTTTTTCTCTCCATTCTCTTCTCTTTTGTCCACCCACCACCACTTGTTTTTCTCCTCGCCTCTCAAGAGCATGGCTTTAGTACTTCTGTGAGAGCCACCTAATGAGAAGGTAGCTCCCTTCTAAAGACACACACACTCACACACACACCGAAGCACTTTGAGTAAGAGGCTGGGATTTGCATCTAGGCCAAGGCTGCTCAATTGTCAGAGGTGTCCCCGGAGTGCGGCGCTGCTTTTGTTCCTTACACTCACACTGGGCATTACGCAGCTGCCGTCGCTCGCTGTGGATCTATGGAGGCAAAAAGGAAATGTTCGAGGCTAAACACGTGACCCGTAGAATTAAATGGGCCTACGTTTTTGAGTTTTTATATTGCTTAAAAGTATTGTTTCCTCAAACAACTGGGGCTGGCTCCACCTCTGCACCTGGTGGTGGAAACAATTTCTTCCTCTGTTCGCCAGGATCCATCACTCCTCGTCCTTGTCCGCCTTAGACAAGCAGAGAAAAAAACTCCCTCTGTTCAACTACACACTTGAGTATCTTGCACCAAAAATTGTATGGTTTACTTGCCTTCTCTTCACCGCGACAGACGAAGAGGTGAAGAGAGAGCTGTGAAGAGAGAGCTGAGTCAAAAGGCAAAGCTCTCAATTTACCGATCGATCTACGTTCCCACCCTCATCTATGGTCATGAGCTTTGGGTTATGACCGAAAGAACGAGATCTCGGATACAAGCGGCTGAAATGAGTTTTCTCCGCAGGGTGGCTGGACTCTCCCTTAGAGATAGGGTGAGAAGCTCAGTCATCCGGGAGGGACTCGGAGTAGAGCCGCTGCTTCTCCACATCGAGAGGAGCCAGTTGAGGTGGCTCGGGCATCTGGTTAGGATGCCTCCTGGACGCCTCCCTGGTGAGGTGTTCCGGGCATGTCCCACCGGGAGGAGACCCAGAGGAAGACCCAGGACACGCTGGAGGGACTATGTTTCTCGGCTGGCCTGGGAACGCCTTGGGATTCCCCCAGAGGAGCTGCTCCAAGTGGCTGGGGAGAGGGAAGTCTGGGCCTCCCTACTCAGGCTGCTACCCCCGCGACCCGACCCCGGATAAGCGGAAGAAAATGGATGGATGGATGGATGGATGGATACTTGCCTTCTCTGTTCAATTCCAGTCAGAAAAACACTCATTTCCAAACTACAAACATTCACTATTCAAATCCTTGAGTGACGGGGGACACCAAAGTATCGCTTGTACAACAAAACATGCAGCTTGATCCATATTAGTATCTGCACACCGCTGAGAAATGGAACAAATCCGTAGGATGTTTAGCAGTGCTGGGCAGCGCTAATCCAAAAATTAGTTCCGCTATTTCTAAAGCACTAATTAATTTATTTAGGTCCGCAATTTCAAAAGCACTAATGTCTTATGAAAATTAGGGGAAGCTAAATTCTAAACCGCTAATTCTAAAATAAAACACCATCAGACAAGAAGCAAGTTTTAAGTTGTTTGTATTGTATAGACTTAGGAAGGTATTTATAATAATATTGTTTGTAATAATAATCATTTTCTTTGAGTATAACCAATAGACAGGAAGGTATTTATAATAATATTGTTTGTAATAATAATCATTTTCTTTGAGTATAACCAATAGACAAAATACACACAACAAAACAGACCCTGATTACACCCAAGAGTTCTTTTTTTTTCTATTTTAAATCAGTTCTTGAATCCCGGATGATTAAAGGTCCATCAATCAATAATCTGGTAGTTTGTAGTTCATGATCCAGGGTAATATGTCCAGAAAAAAACAAATAGTTTGGTGCAATTTAAGTCCTACCGCACAGCTGCGGGGATCCGGTTGCTTGCCATCCTGGGTGGGAACAGGGGGTGAAAAAAACCCTGACCTAAACAAGGTCATAAACAAAACAAAAATTAGCATTACTTTATACACAGGACTAAACTGTTATCAAAATTTCTATAGGCAGTCAACAGATTTAATGAAAAGTAACTAAAATGATCCTAAAAGGATGAAATTACAAAAATCAAAGGATTTATTTAATACTTTACGTATATATATTCTATTCGGCCACGAAATTAACAAAAAGAGAATGATCTTTTAATCACTAAGACCACTTTTAAATCTCAAATACATGGGCGTGTCGCCACCGCATTTCTATTTCATAAAAGGAACCCAAATACATAAAACGAACGACTCACCGTCGAGTGGTCGACACAAAACACACAATACAATCCTCCGGCCGCGTTAATTTAGCTTGATACAGCGGGGTTCTCCCATGATTTATGAACACACCGAGCGCAACCAGCTAGCCACAGAATTAGCACTCGAGTTCACCTCTGACCCGGAAGATGTCAAGATGGAATAGTCCATTTTTAGTAGGGGGATACAGAAATCGACCGGTTTTTCCACTGTTATGCTGATGACACACAGCTCTACGTACAGCATACCGTTGGGCGTTCGTTTAGCATATATCTTAGCTGATATCTGAAATCCTTATATACTGTTTCTTTTTACACTTTGTATTGTTGCTATTGTTAGGTGTAACGGGGACCCTGTGTGTAACAGGGTAAATAATGAAAAAACAATTTTGTTCTGCCTCATGTACCACATGTGATGGGAATGACAATAAAGAACCTTTAATCCTTGAATAATGAGCCACTTCTTATCCAGTCCATGCAGCAAACTGCATGCTTTTTTTTTTAAATCTCAAATGAGGTTGAATTTTAACACCTTTTTTAATTTCAGGTTTGGATTATTTTTCATAAATTCATGCAAATTAAGTAGTTTAAAAAAGTTACAACAAAACAAGTTATTGTCTCTTTCACTAATATTTAGTTAAGGGATGTTGGCAAACTGTGAATCTTTATATGGTGATGTTTTTTTTTCTCCTCTACAAACATTTTAAAACCTAAATCTCTCCAAAAGTTATCAGTGAGGTTTTAGATCCAAGCCAGGAGTTGACTCAGCTTGTTTGTTTTTTTCTCAGTCATTCTTCTGTTGCTTCAGGCATTACATCTCCTGAAAATATATTTTTTAAACTCACAAGGTCATGTTAAGGTGCCACAGAGCCCAAGGCTTAATGTATCCTTAAAATGCCCTTTATGCTTTTTCTTTCAACACGTCCATTTTGATTTCTGCCTATAAAGTCTTTTCAGTCTTTTTTTTTTGTACTTTGTACTCTGAAGGCATCAGTTTTAGTAAAAAAAACAAACACATTTTTATGTTACGTGTTTATGCAGACAAACCCTTTCTGGAACAATCAGTGGTCGTCGTCAAATGTCACCAGTTTAACAAATAAGATTGCTGTAAACATTCAAACATGTAGATATTCTTTTCATCAATAAATTTAACGTTTGATGTCAAAATCTGCACATTTCTGAATTTTCGAATGTCTAATATACAAGGGTGATTCACAAGACCCCTCAGTCTTGGACCTTTTGGCCACCTTGGTGTGACTTCTGAATGGATTGAGGTGGCAAACACTTTGAAGTCTTTTTTTTTAATTTTTTTAAATGACTTGTTTATTTTTTATTTTTTATTGTTATTATTTTGGGCGCTAGTGGCCTTGGAGGGAGAGGGCAAAACGGTAGAGAGGGGGGAGACACCACAGAAAGGAGCTCGTCGGGTCTGGGACGTGAACCCACGACGCCTGTGGAGAGGCTCAGCTGAAAATCTAACATCTGGGCAGGATGTGGCCATCTCCATGTGATTTATGAACAGCCAGAGGAAACATAGAGATGGACTGGTCGCAAAGGTGTTTTATGAAAGAGCTCAGATTTATTTATAGAAAGTCAAAGGTCAAAGTTGAGGTCGGAAGTTATTTTACGTTTGTCTTTTATTGGAGTAAATAAAAAGGAGTTTGTTTGGTTAACACAATTCCTTGTTTTTATCCAATAAAAGACAAACGTAAAATCTGAACTTTCCAATTTTGTTTAGAAGTTAGAAACAGTAATCATTTCACTGGCGACTCCTTTCTGTCTGTTTCTAAAAACATTCTTCCTCTGTTCTTAAAACAGTCGGCTTCTTGTTTTCTAAACATTCCTAACTGACGTTCACCTGACGTCAACAAATCTCCTCCCATTCACTGGTCGATTGAACCAATGAACGGAGAAGAAAACTCTGACGTCGGGTCCTGTTAAGAGTTCCAAACTTCCTGGAACTTTCAGTGCTGGAGGAAGTTTGGGAAGTTATGGACTTTCTCTTTTAGCTGTCGGACGTTTGGTCAAGCGCTAAAGACCTTCGTTCTTGAGTAAGGGCTTTGGTGTAGTGGCTAGGGAATCAGACTTGGGATCCGAAGGACCCAGGTTCGAACCCCGGCCACGGCACACCTTGGGGTGTCTATAGCCGTTTACGCATTTGCCGGCCCTCCCCGGTCCCGCTCGTCTCTGGTTGGCCCAGAGCCAGCTCTGGCCCGCCCTCGTTGATTGCGCACTGTCCGGAGAGCAAGCCTTGAAGTGGGTGGGGTGTTCACTTGACGTGGGTGGGGTATTCACTTGACGTGGGTGGGCAGTTCTTACCGAAAAGCTCAGAATGCGAATTTTTGGAAAAAACGAAATAAATACTGAGTTTTCATGTGTTTTTTCACTACAGTTAGCAAGTTAAGCATATAAACACACGTTTCCGATCATTTTTATGCACTCAAAAGTAGTTTTTAGATGAAAATAGAGTGTTTTTAGGTGCGCTGGCGAAATTTACGAGCGGACTTCCGGGTTGCGAATTTTTGGAAAAAACGAAATAAATACTGAGTTTTCATGTGTTTTTTCACTACAGTTAGCAAGTTAAGCATATAAACACACGTTTCCGATCATTTTTATGCACTCAAAAGTAGTTTTTAGATGAAAATAGAGTGTTTTTAGGTGCGCTGGCGAAATTTACGAGCGGACTTCCGGGTTGCGAATTTTTGGAAAAAACGAAATAAATACTGAGTTTTCATGTGTTTTTTCACTACAGTTAGCAAGTTAAGCATATAAACACACGTTTCCGATCATTTTTATGCACTCAAAAGTAGTTTTTAGATGAAAATAGAGTGTTTTTAGGTGCGCTGGCGAAATCGCAGTTGATGACTCAACACGCAGCTAGTCACGCCCTCTGGTCTCGCCCCTACACGAAGCAGTCCAGCCCCTGCTGCAAACAACGAATCAAATGTGAGCAGTAAATGACGTGAAACTGGGCCCGTCGGGCCGCGGTCCGATGGAACCACGGTGGAGATGGTTCCAAAACGAGGGCGGAGCCGGGGAAAAAAAGGAAAATGCGGACACGCTGAACCCGGGTAAGAGGGCGGGGCGGGGCCACCCGGGCCTTTAAGGGCTGGTCAATGCGAAAACGGCTTATGAGTGCACATCTATTTTCCCCAGCTCCCCGGGCGCTGACTACGGCTGCTCACTGCACCACCTGGTGGTGGTTGGGTTAAATGCAGAGGCCAATTTCGTCTGTCAAGTATGGGAAACATACACAGATGACAAAAATGTGACATTTATTTTTTATTTTATTTAACATGCTAGTTATAAAGTCCGAACAGAGCGTAAGCTCAGAACGTTGAATGAATTTCCTTTCTGGAATAATTTATCTTGAAAGCAAACCAAGAACTGCCACGACTTATGCCGCCTAAAGCAAGTATCACCGAGACACTGAGAAGGTAAACACGTTTTGGAGTCCATCTTGGACTTTGCCGGACTTACGACCAGTTTACATCCAAGGCTGTTCCCAGCTCTTTACCAGAACCGAGACAGACGTCTTAAGGTAAAAAAGCTGCTGATTGTTTACTGGAGCGTACGATGATATCTTAGCTGGATGCATAGAGTGTCATTCTGGTCATAAATGCAAGATAAAACTACTCCCCTTTTCCTCCTCCTCTCCTAAACTTTTTATTTAACCTCTAAGCCAGAACTTTAAGCTAAAGAACCTTCAGATTAAAGTAATATGTCATCTTATTTACTTTTTCTGTTGTCCCTAGTTTTAAATCTGCTGACGAGTAAATTATAGGAATTTTATCGATCAATCAGTTGTATGTGTTATGATGTTAAATTTATGATTTTTTAATAAATGGTTCAGTTCTGCTGGACCAACATAAGTTAACGTTTCATGCCTTTTGCATCTCATCATCTGATCACAGATTTATCGCTTAATCCGTGAAAAAGAAGAGAACTCGTGATATAATAGATGTTAAGGTTGACAGGTAAACACCTGCTCATTCTTACATTTTAGTGTACAGTACGGCTCAGTAAAACTGACCGTTAGATATACTAATCACATCTTACATCTTTCCATTTTCAGAAAATGGACTGAACAGAGCACCATGAGTTGTTCAAAGCTCAGGATGTTTTATAACCTAGACTTAACAGCTTCCTCCTTGATCTGTCTGTGTTCCATGGTCTTCATGACTGTAGGGTTTCTGTGGTCCTGTCATACATGTTGTGTTTTTCCTCATGTTTGACTGTCACCCCTCAGCTTCTCTCCACTCCTCCTGTGTTCTAGCACTGTTGCACCTGTGTCTGATCCTAATCACTGCAGGTGCCTTTCATTTCATCTTGTTAGTGTCTTTAGCCCCTTGGTGTCTTGTCAGTGTCTCTGGATTGTCCTTGTTCTAAGGCTTCATGCTCTGTACACCTGTGTGCCCTCCTAAAAGTAGGTTTGCTGCCCTGACAGCTTTTTGTTTTGTTTATTTAGAAAATAAACTTATTACATATTTTAACGGAGTCTCTCAGCGTCTTCCTGCACGTGGGTTCCAACACTCAGACGCAGATCATGTCATTGACGTTGTATGATCACTAATGGTACATCCAGACCGAACAGCGTTTCAACTTCAAAAAAGCTCGTCACGCACGCAAGTGGACGCACTGGACCCACAGTGGTGTCCAGACCAGAACGAGAAGCTGCGGCGGTGTGGCGGCGGGGGGTGTGGGAGGAGCTTACCGGTATACCGAGTTCCTCACTGCACTCCGCCAGGCAAGGAGCTTTTTATTTCTGTCTCTGTAGAGCAGACTTGACTGGTCGTGAAGGACTTGTCGCGAACACACAGCTACAATGAGTTTCTCTTCCATAGTACACGACTTCGCGGGTTTTTTCTGTGTCCCACAAACAATACGTCACATAGTTGCGCAATACCCGTCCCCTCGTTTCCGCGTCACATAGGGACTCTCCCCCTCTCTTCTCCCCCCGACTCTCCCTGATTGGTTGACACACGCGTTCACGAGTTTGAACGGCGAAATCTTCAGCATGATCAAGGCGTGCTTTGGAGGCTGACGCGGGTTCACGTGCACGGAAAAACGCTTTCCAGCACGCTCAACACGCACGTGACGTGACGCCCGATGCCAAAACGCGCCTGGAGGCGCGTCCCCCATTGACTTTGCATGTAAACCGGACGCTCCTGAAGTTGAAAACGCGTTCGGTCTGGATGTACCATAACGTTCTGTGACAAACCTCTGAGGCCTTTACAGAACAGCTCCAGTTAAACTGAGGTCAAACCACACAGTTGGACTCGGTTTTTGGTGACCTTTGAAGGTGTTTGGTCGGGGTTCGGGGTATCAGTTTATGGTCTTATCAGGACAAAGTGTGGAAAAGACCAAGAATACTATCATTTTTGAAGGCACTCCATCTCCATCTTTAACGCTTATCTGTGGTCGGGTTCGCTACTGGTCCAGGAGGGAAATCCAGACCTCCCTCACCCCAGGGACACTCTCCAGCTCCCTGAGGTGTTCCCAGCCCAAAGAGGATACATAATCCCTCCAGAGCTTTCTGGGTCTGCCCTGATGATTCTTCCCAGGGGGACATGTCTAGAAAACCTTCAAAGAGAGGCATTCTAATCAGATGAACCAGACATCCAGACACTTGAACTTCTCCATCTGAGACAAAGACGCCCCCTGACCAGTTGAGTTTTCACTGTAAATTTAAAACCCGAGAGCCTTTAGAGAGGCTTGGGTGTAGTCCTGACCTGAACCTTTAAGCTGAAAGTATAAACAAGTTAAAAAGAGTCTTTTGTTTCCTTGTTTCACAGAAATAAAACCGACGTTATCAGAAAACGTCTTCTTCCGTTTGCCTTTTGTGTTGGTACTCTCTGCAGGTTTGGATGAGGCCATTCATGCCTGTGTTGCCTCTCATGGCAGACCTCTTTATTCTTTTATTATTCCTGCATCAAATAAAGCTCTTTCAGCTCCACGTCTCTTATGGGACGCAACAGTTAGGGTCGAAACCGCTGGCAGATAAAAATACCTTAACATTCAAAAATTCAGCATCTATTAGCCGTTACAGATTCCTGATGCTTTTAAAACCAAACAAAGTTCCTAATAAAAACCAACAGGAATAAATGGACAAACAAAACATATAACATTGGACATAGAGATGCTTAAAGTTTCAATTTTAAGGCTTCTGTGGCCAAATATAGCTCTAGTTTTTCATGTGTGTTAAAAAAAGAGAGAACTTTGTTATTTTCAGTGAGGTGAAGGAAGTCTCCTTGAAGTGTGACAACTCTGTTGGTGAAGGCCGCGGCAGCTGAAGTGTGTCGCTGTTAAAATAAAAGCTTTGTCAAACTCGTCCCCAAAAATAGCTGAATTCTTTTCATTCTCCTGCCTCTCAGTTCCAGTGACACGTTTTTATCCTTGGAAAACAAATCTTTTTCATACCTAAAATCAAAAAAGGCGTTCAATACAGAAACCTTGGACAGAATGATCACAGTGCTTTGTGGGGTTTCTGAGGAGGATGTAGTAAAAAAAAAAAAAAGGAATCATGAAGGATGAGTCAGTCATTTTTATTTTCAGGTTGGGTTCTTTTATTTCAATGTCAGTAAATTTCTTTTTTTTTTGTTGTTTTTTGTTTTGTTTTGAAAACCTAAATAATTGTAAATTACATATTCTCTATACTGTACTTGTTAATCATTCTTTACAATTTAGGCCCAGAGATGTACAGAAAAGGTCAAATCTGTCCAGGTGAAGATCATCCAAAGCTGTTGAAATAGGAAGAAGTTACCGTATTTTCCGCCTGATAAGTCTCACCTCTCTATAAGTCGCTTTGTCCAATTATTGGCCATAAATTGGAAAAATCCATAAACACGTCGCACCTTTATTTAAGTCGTATCTGTTATGCGTCACCGCTATGCGACACGTCAGCGCGTCATTTGCCCTGCTGAAAATGGCGGCCACAGAAGCATGCACGGAAGGACTTTTAACAAGATTAACACGGTAAAAACAATTATTTGTCTGCTGAAAATTATAGCAAAGATGTGTCTTAGCTTGACCGTTCCTTAATGAATTCACGTAATGGTCAAATCTGCTGGATTTAAATTGTTTCGCTTTGACGTCTTCCAAACGGTCGCACGCTGCAAAAATAAATTATAAATAAATCGAATTTTAGCTCAAACAACTCCAACAGCTAACAGTTTGTAAATGACCACCAAGTAATTACTTCTATAAGTTTAAAGAAAATCTGTCCTGTAGTTCATGAGTTATTTAGATAAATAGTAACCGTTTTTGCTAACAAACACAGCTAACAGTAGTTCATACCTCCAGAGCAGGAGGCCGGGCAGCGACAGAGTAAATCCGACCAGAGGAGGCTGCCGTCGGACACATGAGGTGGGAACGGTCGTGTACCCTAGCGGACAAAAGTGGTACTGCACCATTTTTTGCCTAAATGAAAAACGGTTATTTCTGAGCCACAAATTGGTCTAAAAATATGGGGGAAAAATCCATAAACAAGTCTCACCTCTCTATTAGTCGCAGGGCATGCAAAAAGGTGCGACTTATAGACCGGAAAATACGATAGTTTTGTTTTAAATGCTGCATAAAGATCATTCTCTGTAGATGCAGGCGAGACTGTAGGAGCTCAAAATAAAACCTGATTTATAAACCAAAACAAATGGCCGTCGAGCAACCTGCAGGAAGGTTTCACAAAGCAGAACTAGAAACCATTGTAGGCTAGCCTGGTTAAAACCAGACCCTTGTCCTTCACTTCGCTTTGTACTAGGGTCTGGGACTTGTCCCATAGACAACGATTTCTCCGGTCGATTTTTGACCGGACCAATCAGAGAACAGAAGGCGGAGTTTTGTTAGTTTAGCCTGGCGAGGTCCAGGCTATCAGATAAATAGCTCAGAAACCACTCGGTGGATATTTTTTCTGCTACCAGTGTGTAATTATATGGCTCTAATTTACTGACTGTTGGCCTAGATAAACATTTGAGATAAAATTCGATTTTTTATCATTTATTTTCGTAGCGCACCCAAGGCTGTTTGGAAAATGTCAAACCAAAACTATTTCAACCTGAAGAGACTCACAAAACGAGAGAGAGAATACAATTAAAATGTTTTATTGATTAAGGTTTCTTTGGCGCTCGGGCCCCGGCGGAGGGCATTGCTTTGCATGCCGGACTGCTGAGAGCTTGAATGTCCGGCATAGGGAGATAGATTATGGATATCTACCCCCCCCCGGGACCCGAACCCGGTGGTTCAGAAGGGAACGCAGACGTCCAATCCATCCCACCGGTACGTGAATGACAGCCAGCCAGCGGCCGACGGCTCCGGCCAACCCGGAGACGAACACCAGCGCAGAAACCCCGTCCTGAGCAAGCACGAAGCGACAGCGGGAAGGAAAAACTCCCCCGAGGGGAAGAAACCTCCAGCAGAACCAGGCTCAGGACAGGCGGCCATCTGCCATGACCGGCCGGGTCGCAGGGAACAGGAAGCAGGAACGCACACAGCAGCAGGACCAAGACGAAGGCGAGCAGGACAACCCCAGGCGGCGGAGGCGGGACGAAGAACAGGGGAGGACAGAGGAACCAGAAACCCCAGGAGGAGACGGGGAGGCGGAGGGAGGCGACTAGACTGGCAACGGGCAAACAGGAAGAGCTGAGGAAAGGGGTGCCTTATATCCAGGTGGACAGTTGATGAGTGATTCGATGCAGCTGTATCCAGGTGGACAGTTGATGAGTGATTCGATGCAGCTGTGAGTCCTGCCATTGTTGAATTTGCGTCTTCGACTTCATTTCAACCTGAAGAGACTCACAAAACGAGAGAGAGAATACAATTAAAATGTTTTATTGATTAAGGTTTCTTTGGCGCTCGGGCCCCGGCGGAGGGCATTGCTTTGCATGCCGGACTGCTGAGAGCTTGAATGTCCGGCATAGGGAGATAGATTATGGATATCTACCCCCCAAAAATAAATTGCCGGGGCCGAGCTGGCGAGGGTCTGGCTGCCCGAGTATGCGTGGGCAACACCGTCTTTTCATGGGCTGGGCAGCAGCCTTGTTCACGGACTGGGCAACGATAGCCCCTTTTCTTGGACCGGGCAACGACAGCCTCTTTTCTTGGACCGGGCAACGACGGCCTCTTTTCACGGACTGGGCAACGACAGCCTCTTTACTTGGACTGGGCAACGACAGCCTCTTTACTTGGACTGGGCAACGACAGCCTCTTTACTTGGACTGGGCAACGACAGCCTCTTTACTTGGACTGGGCAACGACAGCCTCTTTACTTGGACTGGGCAACGACAGCCTCTTTACTTGGACTGGGCAACGACAGCCTCTTTACTTGGACTGGGCAACGACAGCCTCTTTACTTGGACTGGGCAACGACAGCCTCTTTACTTGGACTGGGCAACGACAGCCTCTTTACTTGGACTGGGCAACGACAGCCTCTTTACTTGGACTGGGCAACGACAGCCTCTTTACTTGGACTGGGCAACGACAGCCTCTTTACTTGGACTGGGCAACGACAGCCTCTTTACTTGGACTGGGCAACGACAGCCTCTTTACTTGGACTGGGCAACGACAGCCTCATTTCTCGGACTGGGCAACAGCCGCATTCCCGGGAACAAGCCCCGTTGGGGCAACCAAGAACGAGCGTGCATGGGCTCCAGCCCCTTTCCATGGAAAGAAGACAAAAGGGGGAAGTGATTCGGCTCAAGTTGCATGCATGCCGGACTGCTGAGAGCTTGAATGTCCGGCATGGGGAGATAGATTATGGATATACTCCTCCCTCCCCCCAAACATAGCCAGGGGCGAGCCGGCGAGGGACTGGCCGAAAGGTGAAAAGGAAGCCCGTGAGAAGGGTTGCCAGAGGAATGAGAGAAGGGAGCGTGCCCGCTCGAGCTGCCAGAGAGAGCCCGCATGGGCTGCCAGAGTGAACCCGCATGGGCCACCAGAGAAAAGCAAAGCCCACTCGAGCTGCCAGAAAGGAAGAGGGAGGCGTCGTCCACGACTGAAGGACCCCTCCACTAGTGAACAATGCGAGAGCTTACCCAGAAACTGAGCAAGCGTCGAGCAGCAAGCAGGGATGAGATGTCCGGGTGGACGCAGGAGGAGCAGGCCGCCAAGACCAGTGATCAGGCCAACGGAAGGAAGCCTCGGGAGCACCCCGAACGGCTGCGGAGGGAGCTTAGCTACGCCCCTCGGGGGGAACGCAGAGGCAAGAATAGAAAACAGTCAGGAAGGAGCTCGATGGCATGGGAAGGCAACAGACTCGGGAACGGACCCAGATGACAGAGTTTGCACGAAAGACAATGCCAACCAGGAGGGATCGAATAAACGGGACTAACGGGAGGCCAAACAAGGAAGCAAAACGGGGTGAACGGGAAGCCAACTATCAAAGTAAAACAGGGTCAACGGGAGGCTAACTAAGAAAGAAACGGGGCGAACGGGAGAAGGAAGATCAGCGTTCGGACCCGTGAAGGGCCTTGGGGGCCCACCGACGAGGGCAGACTGAACGTGGGTGTGCGCCCCTGCAGAAGCTGCACACGTGGAGAAAGGCACAATTGGGGTACGAGCAGACAGAACGGTTAAAATGGTTACAAATCGGCATGTCGTCGAAAGCCTCCACCCCCCGACCGCGGTGGTCCGCATGCAGGCCGCCAACAGGATCCCCAACAGAACGGGGCGCCGGCAGGGAGGGCAGAGGAGGCAGGCCAAACGGGACCGAGGGGCAGAGGGAACTGCGATGGCCGACGGCAGAGCAGGAGTGGCATGGGGCTGCGTGGGTCAGCATGACAAGGAGGTCAGTGTCCAGGACCGACCAGTCAAGACGCATCCCTGATCGGGACAGGATGGCAGCAGCCTTGGTGGAAAAGGCGTTATGGTAACGGTAGAACAGGGACCTGCCGTACGAGAGGCTGAGATCTACCACCAAGGCGAGGTAGGCGTCCAGCTCGACCCTACGCTCGGGGTAGACCGAGCAAAGAACATCCCGGAAAACCCCAAAGGCCGCCACAAACTCGCCGACGGACAGGTCCCTGGACAGGCGGGGATCGGCGGAGCGGAAGACCGCAGTGAACTCCGAGGAGGAGGCCACCTGATGATCGACAGGGGGGGAGGGGAGCAGCAGGGAAACCAGATTAACGTGCTGCCCCTGCAGGATCTTAGCACGGAGCCTCGGGGAAATCGAAGCATGTGCCGGCATGTACGGCTGGCCTAAAGAGGGAGAGCATGAAGAAAAACAATTAAAGTCAGGACAGCACCAAGCAGCTCACGAGTACAGCCACCTCGATCACCAACCGCACAGAACATCCACAGTGCAAGCATAACCAACGAGACACGATCCAAACAGGTAAAACAATGCCAGTGCGACAGAATTCAAACAGACTAAACGTACCAAAGTCACTCAAACAGGTCAAATAACGCCAGAGCGACAGAATGCAAACAGATTAAACATCACTAAAGCTACACAAGGCGAAGGTTTGTGTAAAACAAACCAGCAAGACATGAAGAAACGATGGTGGAACAACAGCGCCATCTGCCTGGCAAGTTAACACAACGCAGTCGCAGTACCACCGCCTGCGCACCAGACGGCGCTGCAGAACGGGCGAAAATCAACGAAGAAGAGCTGACCTAGCATTAGCAGCAGAGCCAGTGTTGCCAGGTGTACGATAATTATCGTATTTGTACGATAATTTTGCCCTCTGTACGATGTACGATCAATAATCCCGAAAAAGGCCAAAAATACGATAATTTGACAGTTCCTTGAATGTGTAGTTGTGATCGGTTTCCATCAGCCTGCCGCAACGGTCTGTCTGAGTTTTTTTGTGAACCCTGAATGCATCTTGAAATTCCAGCCAATCGTGCTTTTCTAAATGTGACCTAAAGAGTGACGTGCGTGCGTTTGCCTCAGAACAACGGCCATGATTGGCTGAATAGCCCGCTGCGCCCGCCCCATGAGTTAGAAAAGAAGAAAAAGCAGTAAAGCACAGCCGTGGGTCGGTTCGTCATCGTTTTGGGTTCATCCTAGTCCTGTTCCCTGAGTTCCCTGAGTTATCTACGAGCTGAAGGACTGGCGGGAGCGACAGTCCGACATTGGAAGACTTCTGGCCTCACGGAAAATACTGACGTGTACACGAGCAGTAACTAGTGGAGGCAGTGACGGTGTTTTTTGCCGAGAGGAGCTGAAAGTTAAACCAGCTGTGTCGGTGGATCACTTCACTTACATCTCAAGACGCTGCATGACGACTCTGGACACAGAAGACCACGGCGGGTAGGCACGGCTGTGCTGTGAATGGGCCAGAGAGGGAAAGTTGTGTAGGTACTGAGAGAGAGGCGAGTGGTGATTGTTCAGGTAGTGGAAGGATGAGTACAAGAAGAGGAAATTCTTCGGCGGTGGCAGGTGCAGGAAAGAAGGGAAAGGTAATGACAAGCAGGGATGAGTCTGAAGAAGAAATAGAGAGGGAGGTAAAGGAGTTCAAAGTAATTGTTAGAGTCCAGGGGGAAAAGGGACTCCAATTAATCAACCCAGTTAAGCTATCCACTATTTTGAAGACTCAAGTGGGAGACATTACAACAGCAAAAATTCTGAGAGATGGAAACTTGATGATAATTTGCAATACCGAAGAACAAAAAGACAAAGCATGCAAAATGAAAGAGGTAGGAAAATGCAAAGTGATAAGCGTGAGCCTTGTACAAGAAGGGAATAGGTGGAAAAAAGGAGTGATTTGGGGGATACCGGTTGAAGTCCCAGTTGAGGAAATTAAATTAAATGTTAGAGGAGGGAGAATTAAAGATGTGAGAAGACTCCAGAGTTTTCAAGGTGGAGAGAAGAGAAATAGTGAAAGCATTTTGTTAGAATTTGATGAAGAAAAACTCCCTGAAAAAGTCTATGTAGGATTTATGGCCTACAGTGTGAGAGAATACATCCCACGTCCACTTAGATGTTATAATTGCCAAAGATTTGGCCACACAGCTCAGACATGCAAAGGAAAGAGAAGGTGTGCACGATGTGGAGAAGATCACGAATATGAAAAATGCAATAAGAGCAGGCAACCAAAATGCTGCAATTGTGGTGGCAGCCACAGTGTGGCATATGGGGGATGTGAAGTGATGAAGAGGGAGGTACAGGTCCAGCAGGTCAGAGTACGCAACAAAGTGTCCTATGCAGAGGCTGTCAAAGAGGTAACGCAAAGAAAAGATGTTGAGATGGAAAACATGTTGGCTGCAGGGACAAACCAAACAAGAGAAAGTAATGTGTGTGTGGATTTAAAAAGTTTAGTGACATTCATTGCAGGGGTAATTAATGCAACAATGGACATAAAGTCAAAAACAGAGAGAATTCAAATAATAGTGAAAGCAGCAGCAAATCATCTTAATATACACGAACTATCATGGGAAGAAGTGAGGGATGATCTCAGTGCTCAGGCCAATCAGGAAGCAGCATGGATAGGATAACACTTACATTATGGTCTTGATCCTTCATTGGAATGCAAGAAGTTTGATATCTAACGGACAGGAATTAAAACACTTTATTGATAAACTTGAAAAGGTCCCAGAAATTATATGTATACAGGAAACCTGGTTAAAACCCCACTTAGATTACAGAATTTCAAATTATACTACTGTTCGATATGATCGGGTAGAAGGAAATGGTGGTGGTTGTGCCACTTTTGTTAGAGAAAACCTGCCTTTTAGAGTGATTAAGAAAGGTACTGAAGAAGAATGTATTGTAGTAGAGATATGGATAAATACCGAACCGTTTATTATAATAAATTATTATAATCCATGTAAAATATTAGATCTGGATAAATTAAAGGAAATTCAGGGACATAAAAGCAATAAAGTGTTGTGGTGTGGGGATTTTAATGCTCATAGCACTTTATGGGGTGGACAGCGGACTGATACAAATGGAGACAAAATAGAACAATTTTTGGAAGACAATCACTTGGTGTGTATGAATGATGGGAGGGGAACAAGAATAGATGTTCACACAGGAAACTGCTCAGCTATAGATTTAACACTGGTTTCCAGGGATTTAGCTGGCTTATGTCAATGGGAGATACAGCAGGAGACAACGATAGGAAGTGACCATTTTCCTATCTTTTGTAAACTACATGTCAATACAGAGCCTGTGATGGTGGAAAGGCAGGAAAGGTGGATATTTGGTAAGGCAAAGTGGGATAGGTTTAAATATGTCTGTGAGAAACGTATTGAGGAAGTTAATTTAGATTTAGATATAGAAGAAGCAGAGGAAAAGATTAGGGAAGTTATACTGAAGGCAGCAAAAATAACAATTCCTGTAAACAAAGGTAAGCAGAAAAGGAAGGCAGTACCATGGTGGACACAAGAGTGTAGTGCAGCAATAAGGAAAAGAAATCGAGCTTTTAGAATGCTGAAGAGAACACATAATTTTGAACGTTTAATTGACTATAAAAAAGCTCAAGCGGAGGTAAGGAAAGTTATCAAGAAGGCAAAAAAAGCAAAATGGAGGGATTATTGTGACACAATAGGCAGAACGACTCCTATAGCTAAGGTATGGGGAATGATAAAGACCATGAAAGGGAATAGACATGAAAGGACATACCCAATTTTAAAACATGACAAAGGAACAGCGATAAAAACTGAAGAGAAAGTAGAAATAATGGCAAAAACATTTGCAATGATCCATAGTTCAGATAATTTATCAGAGCAGGGAAAATGCAGGAGGGACCAAACAAGAAGGGCAAATGAGATAATTTTGGATAGTGTAACACCACTAGGTCATATCATGGATGCACCTTTTTCCATGCAGGAAATGAAGAGGGCAATACTTAAATCAGGTTTAACAGCACCCGGAAAAGATCAAATATGTTATATTATGTTAAAACACTTAGGACATCAAGCAAATGGAAAACTTTTAGGCCTGTTTAATAAAATCTGGGAAGAAGGAAAGTTACCTAGTAATTGGAAGGAGGCAATTATAATACCAATTCTCAAACCAGGAAAGGATCCAACAAACCCTTCAAGCTATAGGCCCATTGCGCTTACTTCATGTATGGGAAAGATTATGGAAAGAATGATAACTGAAAGGCTTACATATTATATAGAAAGTCGAGGATTACTTTCATCATACCAAAGCGGATTTAGAAAAGGAAGGGGTACGATGGATCCTGTTGTGTGTTTGGAATCAGATATTAGGAAAGCTCAGGTAAACAGGGAGGTAGTAGTAGCAGTATTTTTTGATGTTGAGAAGGCATATGACATGGTATGGAAGGATGGGTTGCTTATCAAATTATATAAAATGGGAATAACAGGAAGGGCATATACAAGCCCAAAACCGGAAAAGTTGGCACGTTGTGCAAATCGCAAATAAAAAC
>JBBPBX010041552.1:0-28812 GCA_038048925.1 Garcialebias charrua
TATATTTATATACAGGTAGTCCTCGACTTACGACGGAGATCCGTTCCTATGCGGCGGCGTAAACCGAATTTCGACGTAAGTCGGAATATACGTACATACTGCACCATATACATGTACAGTACTGTATTACTGTTACATGCCCCAGGCATGTAATTTATTTTAGTAAGAGCAAAATTGTTTAAAGGTTTTTTGAAGTTTTTTGTTTAAAGATTCTGAGCAGAATCTTGAGCTCTTTAGAGGTTGAGCATGAGCTGTTTAGAGGCTGTAGGAGACTAATTGATTGCAGCTGGTGCTCATTAGTTGTAGGTGGAGGTAGTTGCTCTCTCTCTCTCTCTCCCTATATTAGGTCCAAGCCACACAGCCAAGAGAGAGGTTCCAAGAAGGTGGTTCAGGTTCCAAGTGAGGGTTCAAGCTCCAAGTGAGAGTGGCAGCAGGAGGAGATCCATGCTGCATGGGGAGCTGAGGTTCCAGCAGCCCCAGAACCAGATGCAGATGAATGAGCAGCTGATCCAAGCAGCTGCAGCAGTCTGGGATGAAGGAGCATCAGGCCTGATGAAGGAACAGCAGACCTGATGCAGAACCAGCAGACCTGATGCAGAACCAGCAGACCTGATGAAGCAGCAGCAGCAGCAGCAGCAAAAGCAGCAGCAGTGTGAAGAGGAGCCATGAAGCCATCTGTTTGATGAGCTGTTTGGAGCCATTTGAGGAGGCCGTTTGTGAGCCGTTTGGAGCCATTTGAGGTGGCCGTTTGATGTTGTGGTTTAACCCACTTGAGGAGGCTGTTTGAGCCATTTGAAGAGGAAGCCAAAACCTTCCGTTGTGAAGACCTGCTGCTGTTGTAAGAAGCTGTTGTGATGACCAGCTGCGTGTGTGAAGAAGAGGAAGCTGAAACCTTCCATTGTGACCGGCTGCTGTGTTTTGAGAGGAGGAGGCTGAATCCCTCTGAGGCTGAATCTGATGTGGAGACCTGCGGTCGTGAGGAGCTGGGGGCTGAAGACCAAGAGCCGTGAGTGTCCTGCTGGACATTGAGTTTTTTTTGTATTCAAGAAGCTGCTTTTTGAGAAGTCCACCTTTTTTCTTTAATCATCTTTTTTTTTAGGACACAGACTCCAGAGAGCCTAAAATAAACATTGTTTTTTTAACATCCTTTCTGTGTCTGGTGTCCTTGTGTGCTACGTGCCTTCGGGTCGTAACATATAATGGGCCCTCGTCCGGGATTGGACTAATTGACTAATGAGCTATTTTTTTTTTCTCCCCTAATTTTTGATGAAATTATAATGGGAGCTCGTCTCATGTGCTATTTTTGGAGCTGTTTTTTTGCATTTTTGAGCTGACTTTGTGGTGCGAATTGTGTGTTCGCTGTCAGCTGGCTCTTTTTGAACGTTCAGGGGTTGCTTGGACGTTAAAGTAGTCTAAGTGTAGGTCTTTCTGGTGGTGAGCTGTTTAACACAGTTTTTTTTTCTGATATGATGGGGTTCGATGCGGAGATTCGTTTAAGGGAATTGGAGTTAAAAATACGTCGAATGGAATTCGATGCCAGAAAAGCTAAGGCTGAAGCAGTCGTGAGGAAAGCAGAGTTAGAGCATCAAACTGCTCTGAGAGAGATGGAGATTAAGTTTAAGCAACGAAAATTAGAATTGCAAAATAAGAATTATCAGAGAGAGTTAGAGCTAGGTATTGAACATGTCCCGTTGTGTGAAGTGAGGATTCGCCCATTGTGGAGTTCTGGAGGAGCTGAGTTGGGACTTTGCTCTAGTTTTTTTGTTGCTGAGAACCCTGAACCTAAACTCGAGAACCCTAAACTTGAGAACCCTAAACATGTGAAACCTGAACTTGAGAAAAGTGAAGAACTTGAGAAAAGTGAAGAACTTGAGAAAAGTGAAGAACTTGAGAAAAGTGAAGAACTTGAGAAAAGTGAAGAACTTGAGAAAAGTGAAGAACTTAAGAATGACTTAACTGTGGATTTGGATTTGGTCACTCCAGAGGTGTCACCACTGGTGGACATGCAATGCAGAAATGATGATGATGATGATGATGATGATGACATTGATCTGAGTGACTGTTTTTTGCTTTTTTCTGAATTCGAAGATGTCCCAGTGAGCAATGTACCAGAGGAGCCAAGCCTGACTGTCCATCCTGCTCCTCTGGTTACCTTTTCATCCTGTTCACAGGAGGTTGTGAGTGTGCTGCAGGACGTCATGGAGCCTTTAGCTGAATCGGCAGCACGAAGTGATAGTTTGCTGTCTGTGAGAGTTGACCTGATGGAACCATTTGTTGAAAATGTAGACAGTGATTGTGTTAACTCTCAATGTTTTGTCTGCAGGGTGCCTGATGACGGAGTTGGTGCAGTTAAAATGATACTCCTGTCAAGTGATGGAACTGATAACACAGAGGCGGACAATTTCCCTCTGGTTGTTGGAAAAAACCCTGATCTTCAGTCTGACATCACTAAACTGAATGTTGGTGAGTGTGCAGCTAAAAGGAGGCCTTGTGATGTACAACCTGACCGGCGACGCCTTTTTGGGTTTCAGGTATTCTGAAGGCAACTGTTAGTTGTGTGTGATGTGTGTTTTTTTTTTTTTTTGCTTGTTGTTAGTGTTGAGTATAGATGTTAAGATTTTTTTGGTTTCATTTACATGGGTGATGAGCATGGTGGTGTATGGCTGCATCTCCCATGTAAATTCTTATGTGGGGGGGTGTTACATGCCCCAGGCATGTAATTTATTTTAGTAAGAGCAAAATTGTTTAAAGGTTTTTTGAAGTTTTTTGTTTAAAGATTCTGAGCAGAATCTTGAGCTCTTTAGAGGTTGAGCATGAGCTGTTTAGAGGCTGTAGGAGACTAATTGATTGCAGCTGGTGCTCATTAGTTGTAGGTGGAGGTAGTTGCTCTCTCTCTCTCTCTCCCTATATTAGGTCCAAGCCACACAGCCAAGAGAGAGGTTCCAAGAAGGTGGTTCAGGTTCCAAGTGAGGGTTCAAGCTCCAAGTGAGAGTGGCAGCAGGAGGAGATCCATGCTGCATGGGGAGCTGAGGTCCCATCAGCCCCAGAACCAGATGCAGATGAATGAGCAGCTGATCCAAGCAGCTGCAGCAGTCTGGGATGAAGGAGCATCAGGCCTGATGAAGGAACAGCAGACCTGATGCAGAACCAGCAGACCTGATGCAGAACCAGCAGACCTGATGAAGCAGCAGCAGCAGCAGCAAAAGCAGCAGCAGTGTGAAGAGGAGCCATGAAGCCATCTGTTTGATGAGCTGTTTGGAGCCATTTGAGGTGGCCGTTTGATGAGCTGTTTGGAGCCATTTGAGGAGGCCGTTTGTGAGCCGTTTGGAGCCATTTGAGGTGGCCGTTTGATGTTGTGGTTTAACCCATAGATATAATAAACACTAGATAAGACAGCCCCGCTGTTGGCCAATGGAGACCGACATCGTCAGACGGCGGCCATCTTGGGACAGACAGAACGCCCACTCTTAACATGAATGTGAATGGTGCATTCACTATTAAAATAACCATAACTTGCTTAATTTCCATCCGATTTTAAAACGGTTTGGTTTGTTATAAATGTGAGAGATGTTGTTATAATATGGTATACTTAAGATGGACGTTCACATGAAAATAACGTTATGTAGACACTGTATTGCACTAGCAGTATACACAATAAGATTATATTTACATCTATTTCTAAATACATGTTTATTTCCAGCGAAATTAACTGACATATGTTACAATGCTAATAAATATTTAATACTATTTCATCATAAATAGTATTATTATTGGTGATATGAAATTAATTTATGCCAATTTTTTTCCCTACACATTTAAATATTATGTAATATTAAATACATTATTACACCAACCTTGGTCAATATGTGTAGTTTATTCTTTTTAGATACATGAAAAGATTTAATAATTGAGAAATATAAATAAACAAACAAATAAACAAAAATAAACATCTGATAGTGTGACATCTGATAGTGTGACAAGACTCTCACTCCCTCGGTGCAACAGTAACTATTTAAACATTAAAACACTGAAACATATAATAATAGACATAAGCATAAAATAGTAAAACTTTAACACTGTCCTGAGTTTTTGCATAGTGGTATAAGAGTATGAAAATTTACACCAACTCTAAAAACTAAAGCACTAAACATTTAATGAACATAATACTGTTCTGAGTTTTTGCATACTAGTACAAAAAGTAAAAAAGTATAAAAAGTATAACTATAAAATAAACTAAAGGTTCTAGCATTGACATTTGCAAAGTGGCAAAGCAGCATATCAGTTAATGTACACAGTATATGCATGAGGTAGTAGTTCATGTTGTTATAGAATGGCATATGCAGTAAGGCACATTGGGCATCCTTAAATATCTGGCGATGATGAAGCTCTTCTAATGCATGCTCTACCAACACTTTCTGTGTCTCTGGTGTTAGGGACTTGGTCAGATAATATGCAATCGGAGCTTTCCAATAACCTTGAAGCCCAACCACCATGAACACCAGAGCCTCAGAGGCAATGTCAGCTTCATTTATCCGATCTCCCATGTCCACAAATCCAGACATTGTTTGTGTCTGAGGATCATATTGAACATGCTTTTTGATGGCCATGGCATCCAGCATCAAAGAGACACATCCGTATTTGGCCTCATCTGCTTTGCGACGTTGCTCCAGCATGTCCAACATCATTTTATTTAGACCAGGTTTGGCATCAACAGAGCTCAGCCACCTTAGTAAAATAAAAAAGTAAAAATTTAACCATACAATCATTTAAACACTAAGCATCCCTACTGAAAACACTTGGCATCCCAAAAATAGATGCCATTGCACTAAAAAGTTAAAAATGTAAGCCTTTTTCAGCAAGTTCTACAATTCATGGTAACACAATATGTAGCGCTTAAGTTTCTCCAAGTGATTTAGTTTACAGTCAAACATAATGAAGAATACCTTTGCAATGATCTCGGATGTGGGAGGCAAATATGCAGAGTGTCTCTCAGATAGTGATATGCCTTTGGCCCATGCAAATGGAGCGTAAGGGCAAACTCTCTCTGGGCCTTGGTGTACTTGCTGCCCTGCCTCGACAACAGTTGAACTGGAAGATCTGAAAAACAGTTAAGAGTGATTTAGTGGGTGTCATTTCACCAAAGAACATAAAATACCCTATATACTATGTATTCAATGTAATATTTTTAATTTACCCGAGTAGCATTCAAGCTTGTCTTTTAGCTCTTCATTGATGAGATTTTTCTCCTTCAGTTCCTCTAGAAGAGACAGCATGCTTTTCTTGGCCCTCCTTTCTCTTGCCAAGGCATTCGATTTCTCCCTCTGCAATTTCCTCACTCTAGCTGAGGCTTCATTAAGTTTGGCATATATAGCCTTGGGGCAAGGAGGCAGTGAATACGGGTGGTCAGTGGCCTGCCGCTTGCAGCACTTTCGCCTCTTTGCAGTGGCTTCCAGTTGCTTTGCAAAAATATACAAATATATAAATAATATTAATGTGGAATTTAACAGTTTAAAAAAAAATAATTATTCACTTATCAATTGTGTGAATCAATTAATACTCACAACATCAGACTGAGCTTTATCCTGAGACAGGTCCATTGCCAGGTTGTCTTCTATTCTTCTAGAGGTGTTTGAGCCTCTTGTTTTTACAAGCTAAAATAAACAAAAGTAGAGTGTCTAAAATGTGCTATGTAAAGAACAACACATTGTTTATTGCTAAATTTGCAGAAAGAAATACTAAACTGTGACATTTAACCACATATTTATATATACAGTAGTTTATAGACATATCAATCTTATACATCTTGAAATCTTGTAGGTCGATGATACATACCTTTTGAAGATGCGATGGAAAATTGAAAAGTGTTGGAACAACACTATCTTTTAATCTAACAGTCTGCCCTGTCCGATCGAAGTCCTCAGAACTGAAGTGATCACTGCAGAGCAGTGTCCTGTCCAGGGCAACAAAACCCTCTCTTCTCAGGGCAACTTCCCACTGCCGCCTCCTCTCTCTGGTTTTGGGAAACCTTAAAAACATGAAGAAGATGGTCATTATTTTCCACACTTCCTTTCTTTACCTTTGAATTATAGTAATGACAATTATACACATATATCATACTTTTGGTGTGCTTGCATTTACTTTTGGTACAATAAAACAGCTATTAAAAATTGTGTCCAAAAGAAACACTAAATCATACATCATAATTTATATAAAGATACTTTTACAAGCCGTATACCATACCATACCATTTTATTTATAGAGCACTTAAAACAACAACAAGGTCAACCAAAGTGCTGTAAATATATATTATGTCATTATTATGTAAATATATATTATGTATAATATTATGTCAATAATATTATCTCACATTTTGGTGTGTAGCATGACCAATAATGTGCACTGATCCAAAATATAACTATGATTATTCTAATTAAAGTAATAATACTGTCACAGAGTCTTACTTGTGAAATGTGATCCCAAGGTTTCTTGTTTTGATGTTACGCCTATTGGAGCATCCATAGGCTGCACAAAAGTCAGGCATCTTGTCAAAGAGTATTTCTGTAAAACACAAAGCAGTAATTAGTGTTGAACATACCAAACCGCTTGGAAATCATGTGCAGCTTTAGTTCAGTTAAAAACAAAGAGCTCCTAGTGATCTAAGAATGCTGGGGAAATATTTGGAATACTGTACTAGCTAGCCCTTAATCAAAGGCTCTTGTTAATAGTATGCTAATAAATACAATCATGATCAAGATAGTCATTTACAGTAGTTTGTAATAAAATAGTTATTGGTGTAATAAAAACAGATTCTAGATTCTCGATGAGTGTGACACCCAAAACATGAATAAAACGTTTTAAAAAAGACAAAAGTGCTGTCTGACTACCAAAGAAATCATAGCCACGTTAATAACGTTTTTAAAAAGATAAACCGTTTGTAAATCCGTCAAGATTACAGCGAGTTAAGAGTATTTTTGTTTGTGTAAACCCCTCACCTCCATTCAGTTTCAACAGCTGCAGCTAATGTTGCTGTCTGTCGCAAGATGGCTGCCACGTGACGACGCCGGAGACTCCGCCTCAGCTTATCTAGTGTTTATTATATCTATGGTTTAACCCACTTGAGGAGGCTGTTTGAGCCATTTGAAGAGGAAGCCAAAACCTTCCGTTGTGAAGACCTGCTGCTGTTGTAAGAAGCTGTTGTGATGACCAGCTGCGTGTGTGAAGAAGAGGAAGCTGAAACCTTCCATTGTGACCGGCTGCTGTGTTTTGAGAGGAGGAGGCTGAATCCCTCTGAGGCTGAATCTGATGTGGAGACCTGCGGTCGTGAGGAGCTGGGGGCTGAAGACCAAGAGCCGTGAGTGTCCTGCTGGACATTGAGTTTTTTTGTATTCAAGAAGCTGCTTTTTGAGAAGTCCACCTTTTTTCTTTAATCATCTTTTTTTTTTAGGACACAGACTCCAGAGAGCCTAAAATAAACATTGTTTTTTTAACATCCTTTCTGTGTCTGGTGTCCTTGTGTGCTACGTGCCTTCGGGTCGTAACAATTACTGTATTACTGTACTTAGCCTATCCTAACATAGTACTGTACCCTACATAATTATCAAAAAACACATACATTTGGGAGCCATAATAAAGGGAAAAAACAGTTAATAGCCTACTTGGATGCTGGTGACACCGTCCACCTCGGTCCATCCTCCGTATTCTCCATTCGTTTACGACGTAAAACCGCCGTCCAGCTCGGTCCATCCTCCGTATTCTATATTCGTTTACAACGTAAAACTGTGTTCACAGTACAGTTTTGTTTTGTTTTTTGAATGTCAAGAGGACCAGACTTAGCTTTTTTAGAGAGTACAGTACAGTATTCCTCCGCCGCTATGTTTACGAAGTGAAACCGGAAACTGCGTAACTCGGCTTTTCAATATATATATATATATATATATATATATATTTATTTTTTTTTATTATTGTTTTTTTTTATGGGGGATGCGCCATAACCACGAAACGTCGTAACTCGAGACTGTCATAAACAGTGGCGGCTGGTGATTTTTTTTCATGGGGGGGCACGCCATCTAGTGGTCATGAAATAGAGAACGTCAAGGTCAATGTCAATAAAGCACATTAAAAACAACAGAACCTGACCAAAGTGATTAACAATTAAAACAGATAAAAATAAAAGAGTAAAATGCATCTAGTGCCACTAAAACGTAATAAAGTTAACAATACAACACACAACAATGATATCTGCTCAGAATTTGTTCTCAGACTCTGCTTGGATCAAATGCCAAGGAAAACAGATGAGTCTTGAGCAAAGATTTAAAAGTCTCTGAGCGGTCTTTAAACTCTCAGGTAAACTGTTCTACAGCTTTGGAGCAACAACTGCAAAAGCCCTATCACCTTTGGATTTCATTCTGGATCTGGGGACATCTAAGAGAAACTGGTTGGTAGACCGGAGTGCTCTTACTGGAGTGTATATGCTAATAAGATCACATAAAAGAAGGGAAAAAACACTTCTTTTTAAATTTGATACACAATTATATTTGTCCATGAATGAATCCAATCAGCTACTTGGACTACAAGCATGTTTTAAAGACGTAAAAATCTGGATGACACTAAATTTTCTGATTTTGAACACAGACAAGACTGAGATTTTAGTTTTTGGACCTGAACATCTTAGGAATGCCCTGATACATGCTCAATAATCCTAGGATCTTAGGAATGATTTTTTCAGTCTTTCACCAGACTTAGATGCCATCAATCTGGCCTCCAGTTCTAATGTTAAAAATCTTGGTGTTATTTTTGATCAGGACATGTCTTTTATCCCCCACATTAAAAATGTTACTGGAACCACCTTCTTCCACCTGCGTAATATCACTAAAATTAGAAGCATCTTATCTAAAAATGATGCAGAAAAACTGGTTCATGCATTTGTCATGTCTAGACTGGACTATTACAATGGTTTGTTAGCTGGGTGTCTAAATATTTCTATAAAACTTATTTAAAAAAAGCTACTAAACCCTTGGCTTATGGATTATTCTTGCTCTTTTTTGTAGTATTCAGAGTTTATTGTTGTTTGCACCACATGTGATGGAACTAAATTATGTACACAGGGTCCCAGTTACATCCAACAATAAAATGTAAAAGAAAAACTGTAATAAAATCCAAGATATGAACTAAGAAAAATTATAACTAAAAATGACACTGAGCATGGACTTTGTCAATTAAATACACACTAAGCACTAGTAGTACAAAAACAATATGCCGAACAGCAGCACGAACATGAGTCAGTGAGCAGATTGTTAATGCCTGTAGTAGTTTTGTAATTTTTATTAATAATAAAAATTACACCACTTTAAAACTTTACAAAGCTACAAAAAAATTCTAATAATTTAGATAATAATGTAGCCTGGTTAAAACCAGACCCTTGTCCTTCACCTCACTTCGTACAAGGGTCTGGAATTTCTCCTATAGAGAACCGATTCTTGCTGGAGGCGTGGCCTCTGCTGAGGTTACCCAATCATTAACGTTTGGCCGTGACGTATGTTGCGCGGAGCTGCAACATACGTCAAGTTAGCCTGTCCAGTCCAGTTAGCCTGGCGAGGGCCAGGCTAACTGTTCAGATAAACAGCTCAGAAACCACTCGGTGGATATATTTTCTGCTACCAGTGTGTAATTATATGGCTTTAATTTACTGACTGTTGGCCTGGATGAAACATTTGAGATAAAATTAGATTTTTTAATAATTTTTTTTATTTTAATTATTATTTATTTATTTTATTTTATTTACAAGTGGTTGGGGAGAGGGAAGTCTGGGCCTCCCTACTTAGGCTGCTACCCCCGCGACCTGACCCCGGATAAGCGGACGAAAATGGATGGATAGATGGATAATTTATTTTCATAGCGCCCCCGAGGCTGTTTGGAAAATGTCAAACCGAAACAATTTAAATCTAGCAGATTTGACCATTTCGTGAATTGATTTAGGAACGGTTAAGCTCGGGAACCCTTTTGCTATAACGTCAGCTAAGAAATATATTTTTTCTCAGCAAAGAAACAATAGTTTTTTACCGTGTTTTCTTGTAAATTCCTTCGTGCCGGCAGCCATTTTGAGCAGGGCAAACTGCGCATGAAATCGGCGTCGTTCAAAACTCCGCATTCTGTTCTCTGATTGGTCCGGTCAAAAATCTACCGGCGAAATCCTTGTCTATGGGAGAAGTCCCAGACGGAGCAGTAAAGGGAAATGAGAATTGAGCGGAGCTGCGTAGGAAGGCGAGGGCCAGGCTAATAATAATGTGGAGTCAACCTGTTTCTTCCATTGTATTTGTGTAGAGCTCGTGCTGCAGTAAGGAGGGGTTTGTTTTTCAGAGCCTAAGAGTAAAACTCTGAGCAAGACATTTCATAATTTAGATTGACAATGAGCTCATTTCTAATTAGTTCAGAAGAACATTTGTTTCACACATCAGTCCACTTATTTTTCATGAGAAAATCATTTCCACAAATCCAGTGGAAGATGGGATGAAGACAAACAGCTGCCTGAAGACTTGATCCACCTCTTTGCTGTTTCCTTGGACTGTCACCTTCTCCTGAGTTTCTGTGGTGAGGTGTTGCAGTCACATTCCTCATGAAGCTCACCCATAGACATGCTTAGTCTACCAAATGGAATTAAAAGTTTCATGATTCAAGATGGCGCCTTTGTTGATGGTACGCCGTCTACATGCTCTCCTGTACTTTTACTGTTGTTCGTGTTTTGCCTTTTTTTCATCGACGATGCATCCTCGCTTCTGGTCTATGATCGTTCAACTCTTCTAAATATACGAGACTCGCTTATCAACGCACCGACTACGGACAACTATGGACATTTTGAGCCTCCACCACCTCCACCTTTCCTGGCGTCTGTTCCTACCTACTTACACCGCAGCGCCAGCCCTTCGCCACGCAACAAGCGACGCAAAAGACGTGGAACAAGAGCGGGAGTCCTGGTGAGATTTAAAAAGTATCTCTCCTCTCACAGTACGGCTACGGTTGACTTACCTCCTGAATTCAGCGTCTTTGATGTCCATCGTTCCATGATTCATCGCCTTCGCTGCCTTGTTGCTGTCAATCATGACGTCAGCGATCAGTATCCATCTTGTCCTCCGGTGAGGACTGTGAAGCGAGGCTGCGTTAAACAGAACCTCCGCCCGCTCGCACGAGCTGCGGGTGACGTAGCTGGCTATGTGCCAATACGTGCATTACTGTTTAACGCACGATCGATAACTAATAAAACTTTTATATTAAGTGATTTGATCTCCACTCATCGTTTGGATCTGTTTCTGATTACTGAAACCTGACAGAAAACCGGAGACAACAGCTGCTTCTCTGAACGCCTCCCATCTGGCTTCTCTTATCTGAGCGTTCCGCACGGGTTTGGAAGAGGCTGCTGTGTTCAGAGATGCGTTCAAGTGCCGCATGTTGCCTCAAAAAAACTACAAAAGCTTTGAAATAATGCTGTTTGTGATGGAATCTGCAAAACCTCTACTGTGTGGGCTCATTTATCACTCTCCACAATATAATAAAGACTTCCTCAGTGATTTTTCTGAACTACTGGCTGAACTGCTGCCAAAGTTTGACTCTTTGCTTTTTTGTGGAGCTTTCAACTCACACACCTGTTACCCAAGTAATCAACTTGGATGTGAGTTTTAGGACCGTCTGGACTCTTTTAACCTGTCGCAGTCGGTCTCGGGGGCCACGTACAGTCAGGGTCATACACTGGACTTAATTATCTCCCACGGCCTTCACATATCTGCTGTAGAGATTCTGGACACCTGCATTTCAGACCATTTTCCCATCTTGTTTGAATTTTCCACCCCTCTTGCACCGAAGGCTGTCCTCCCAGCACATCTCTGCCGCTCCATCACCCCATCCACCCCAAATCAGTTCACTGATGCCTTTAAGAGCACTGACTTATGCTTTGCTGTCAGCCTGGACCCATCTCTACATCCTGAGGACTTCATCACCTACTTCCATCACACCTGCACAACGATCTTGGACTCCATCGCTCCTCTCAAACAGGCTTCTTCAAAGAATAAATCACCCCCATGGCTCAATGAGACAACACGGACTCTTCGACAATGCTGCAGGAAAGCAGAGCGAAAATGGAAGCGGGACCGGCTTCATGTATCCCAGGGAATACTAAGAGACTGTCTCTGTGATTATCAAAATGCTGTTAAGCAGGCCAAATCAAAGTACCTCTCCAATTTAATCTCCACCACTTCTAACCGGCCGAGGACGCTATTTAGCACAATTCAGTCTGTCATTAACCCTTCTGTCAATGTTCTGAAAACTGCCACTCAGTCTACCTGTGATGACTTTCAGAGCTATTTTGTCAACAAAATAGACTATCAGGCAGAACATTGTCAGTCCATCAAACACTGTCCAATCATGTGCGTCTGCAATAACCACCACTGTCTTTGACCAGTTCGACCTGGTTTCACTCCCTCACCTCATCAAGGTGGTTCAGCAGATGAAACCGACAAACTGTTCTCTGGACATCATTCCCTCTAAAATTTTCAAACAGTCCTTTGATGTAATTGGTCCTTGTGTTTTGTCATTTATTAACAGCTGTCTATCTTCAGGTTATGTGCCATCTGCTTTCAAACACGCTGTGGTCAGGCCTCTTCTCAAAAAACCAGGCCTTGATCCTACAGCTCTCTCTAATTTCAGGCCAGTTTCCCATCTGTCATTTTTATCGAAGGTCCTAGAAAAGATTGTTTTTATTCAACTTCAATCTTTTCTAGAGCACAACAACCTGTTTGAAAAATTTCAGTCTGGTTTTCGAGCCCGTCACAGTACTGAATCTGCACTGCTCAAAGTGCAGAATGACATTCTTCTGTCTCTGGATGCAAAAAACCCTGTTCTGCTGGTGATGTTAGACCTCTCAGCAGCTTTTGACACCGTCGACCATCAGGTACTAATCAACCGCTTGTCTCAGCTGGTTGGCCTCCAGGGAGCTGTGCTAGAATGGTTCAGATCTTACCTAACCGGGAGAACCTTTTCTGTCATGATAGGTGATCTGTCCTCCTCTTCATCAACCCCTCTGACCTCTGGCGTACCACAGGGATCCATTCTGGGGCCAGTCCTCTTTTCTCTTTACATGCTACCATTAGGATCAATCATTGCACATCATAATCTGTCTTTTCATATGTATGCAGATGATTTACAAATCTATCTGCCAGTCACTCCCAACCCCTCTCCCAGTTCTAACACTCTTGTCAACTGCTTAAATGACATTAAGCACTGACTCTCTCAAAACTTCCTCCACCTAAACACAGACAAAACTGAATGCATTTTATTTGGTGCACCCGGTGACACCAGCAACATCCTTCCCAGTCCCAGTGTTCCTCTTCCCCTCCCCCACTTCAACCCGGTGGTCAGAAATCTTGGAGTGCAGCTTGACTCCAACTTAAAGCTTGATAAACAGATCAGTTCTGTTGTCAAGACCAGCTTCTTTCAGCTCCGTCTGCTCTCTAAAGTAAAGTCACTCCTCAGCCGTAGTGATCTGGAGAAAGCCATCCATGACTTTGTGACCTCCAGACTTGACTATTGTAATGCTTTGTATGTCGGAATTAATCAATCTTCCATCTCCCGTTTACAGCTTGTACAAAACTCTGCCGCCCGCTTTTTGACCAACACACGGAAATATGAACACATCACTCCTGTCCTGTCCTCTTTACACTGGCTCCTAGTTCAGTTCAGGATACAGTTCAAGCTGCTGCTGTTTGTTTTCAAAGCTCTGTATGGACTTGCACCTCTGTACAGGTAGTCCCCGATTTACGAGCGAGATCCGTTACAACGAGGCGCTCGTAAACCGGAAATCTCGTAATTTGGAACGGCCGCCACGCTTCTCGTAAGTCCGGAATTTCGCTCGTAAATTGGAACGGTTTTGCTAGCGCGACTACGAACACTCGTTTTTCATCGAAAAACTGCTTATGAGTGCATAAAAATGATCGGAAACGTGTGTCCACATGTTTAGCTAACGAACTGTGGTGAAAAAACACAGGAAAACTCAGTATTTTTTGCGTTTTTTCCAATAATTCGCCAGCTCGTAAGTCCGGAACCTCGTAGATCAGAGCGCTCGTAAATCGGGGACTACCTGTACATCTCAGAACTTTTGAAAGTCCATCAGCCCAGCAGAGCTTTACGATCTGCCAGTCAACACCTGCTGGAGGTGCCTCGCTCAAGGTACAAACAATGGGGAGACCGGTCCTTTTCTGTTGCCGGCCCAAAAGCCTGGAACAGTCTCCCCCTTGAGCTGCGTGCCACCTCTGATCTGACTCTGTTCAAAACCAGACTGAAGACCCACTTGTTCAAAAAAGCTTTCAGTGTGTAACTTTTATTACTTTGGTATTTTAGTATGTAGCATTTTTATTTCCATTGCCTCCTTTTATTGCTGTTGTTTTTTATTCTATTTTCACTGATTTATTGTACCGGTTTTTATATTTTCTGTCCTGTTAAGCACCTTGGTCAATGCAAGGCATTGTAGGAAGGTGCTATACAAATAAAGTTTATTATTATTATTATTATTATTATTATTATTATTATTATTATTATTATTATTATTATTATGATCTGAGTTCACCAGAGGCACATAGGTCATGTACAGTGGTAAATAAATGGGAACAAATATTTTATCTTTAGAATTTTGCATCATATCCTAACTACCTTTTGAAATTACTTTAATACATCCTATATTGTATAAACTGTTTAATTTTTTTAAAGATGTGTAGAAGTATGCATATGTTTGTATACTGTAAAGTAAGTTTGATCATGTTTTTATTTATTTATATATATCTGGTGTATCCATTTGTATATAGCTATCATTAATAAAACGTGGTTCATTTGATTTGATTTGATTTGATGTTTATTCATTCATTTTAAAAGAACAATACAAGACAGTTTCATCAGATACAAGAATACAAGTAGGATAAAATGAAGGGAGCAGAAAGAAGATGAAATCTTATTATATCTGCCCCTTATTTCACAGTTTGTTCAACCAATGATAACCTTCAAGCAACATCACAGAATGAATAATTCTACTTATTTTTCTAACTGTAATACACAAACTACATCACAAAATGAATAATTCTACTTAATTTTCCTAACTGTAATACACAAACTAGATCACAAAATGAATAATTCTACTTAATTTTTCTAACTGTAATACACAAACTACATCACCCATAATTCTACTTAATTTTTCTAACTGTAATACACAAACTACATCACAAAATGAATAATTCTACTTAATTTTTCTAACTAATACACAAACTACATCACACTTAATGAATATTCTACTTAATTTTCCTAACTGTAATACACAAACTAGATCATAAAATGAATAATTCTACTTAATTTTTCTAACTGTAATACACAAACTACATCACAAAATGAATAATTCTACTTAATTTTCCTAACTGTAATACACAAACTACATCACAAAATGAATAATTCTACTTAATTTTTTCTAACTGTAATACACAAACTACGTCACAAAATGAATAACTCTACTTAATTTTTCTAACTGTAATACACAAACGCACTAAGCTACATCATAAGTACAACATAAGTGTAATACACAAACACACTAAGTTACATCATATATAGTTTTTGAGCAAGTCCTTTTTGACCTTTTTCTTAAATGTATACATTGATTTTGCATTTTTAACATCACTCTCCAGAGCATTCCACAATCGAACTCCCTGAATTGAGGTAGACCGTCCCTTTAAGCTGGTTCTGAATTGTGGTTTGATGAATATCTCTGTCCCTTTGAGATTGTAATAACTTTGTCTTTTTATAAAATTTCTTTGGATATTTAAAGGTAATGTGTTATTATGAGCCCTATACATAACTGATAAAATACTATATTCTACCAATTCCTGGAATTTCAATAAGTTTAGCTGAAGAAACAAAGTGTTTGATGGGTGACTGAAATGTTTTCTGGTGATTACTCTTACAGCTCTCTTTTGTAAAATAAAAACAGGCTTTGTAATAGTTTTGCACGCTTTTCCCCAAACCTCAATACAATAGATTAAATGTGGAGCAATGATTGTGTTATACAACATATGCAGAGCTTTATCAATTAAAAAATCCCTGACTTTATACAGTACTGCAATTGATCTAGCTTTTTTTTAATGGAATTTACATGATGTTTCCATGTCAGTTTGTCATCAATGATAACACCCAGAAACTTCACTTCACTCACTTTACAGATCACAACATCTTCAATTTCAAATGGATCGTCATCAACAATTCTCTTTTTGTTACTGAATATCATGTAATTAGTTTTATCTAAATTCAAAGATAATTTGTTTAATTTAAACCAAGTTTGTATTTTTATAAATTCTGTTTTCATCATATCCAAAATCTGTTTTATGTCATTACCCGAACAGAAAAATGTGGTGTCATCGGCAAAAAGAACACATTTAAGTAGTCCTGACACATTTACCAAGTCATTCACATATAAAATAAATAACTTTGGTCCAAGCACAGAACCCTGAGGAACTCCACAAGTGATATCACGGAGGTCAGATCTAACATCATTTATTTGCACAAACTGTTTCCTGTCCTTCAAATAGCTAGATACCCACTGTAATGCTGGTCCTCTAACACCATATTTATTTAGTTTTTCAAGGAGAATGGTGTGGTCAATGGTATCAAATGCTTTTTTTAGATCAACAAAAACACTAACACAGTACTGTTTATGATCGACAGCATTAGTTATTTGTTCCATTAAATCCATGAGAGCCATTGATGTAGAGTTTTTTCCTCTAAACCCATACTGACTGCTACTTAAAATATTTTGTTTATCAATAAATTGATCCAATCTGGTCACAAATAGTTTTTCTAGAATTTTTGAGAACTGTGGTAATAAGGATATTGGCCTATAATTATTGAATACACATTTATCACCATTTTTAAAAAGAGGAATTACCTTTGCTACTTTCATGTTATCTGGAAATATTCCTGTTGAAAAAGATAAATTGCATATATATGTAAACGGTTCAATAACATAACTTATTATTTCTTTTACGAACATCATATCCATGTCCACCCAGTCTTTTGATCTCTTGTCTGAGAGATTTTTTACCATTTTCATAATTTCCTCTTTGTTAGTTCCACTAAGAAAAATACTGTTGGTGCAACTTTTAATTGAATGACACACCTTATTATCTACTTTTGGTATTTTAGCTGCAAGGCTTGATCCAATATTTACAAAATATTGATTAAATTCATTTACGATATCATTCTCATCATGTATTTCTTTGTCATCTTTCACAAAATATTTTGCAATGTTCGTTTTTGCTTTATGACTTTTTAGAATAATAATAATAATAATGAATTCAATTTATAACGCGCTTTTCATTAGTGAAAATCTCAAAGCGCTACACACATTGGGCCTCATGCACGAACCGTTCGTACGCACAGATTTGTTCTTATACTGTTCGTACGAGTGATTTAGGATCATTTGTGGCATTCAACAATGTTTTCGTATCCTAAGATTTTTTTCAGATACGAACAAAATTTACGAGTGGTCCGGACCTGTCGTATAATTTAGGAGCGTCAGTCTGCTGTCATCCAGACGGGATTTCTCCACTAATAACTACATATTTCGTTATTTAGAAAATATTTTGAGTTTAAAAAAGTCACGCACCACAATTGTTTTTGACAATAGGTTATTCTGTTTGAACTAGAATTATAATTTTAAGTTTAATTTGTCTGGTGTGTCGCGCAGGCTTCATGAGTCGTGCGCTCCCCTTGGTCATCAAAGCCGCTCCTCATATTAACACCCAGGTACATAAAATCCCCATACACCGCCACAGAACAAGTACGAATTAAGACTGATTTTCATGCTATTGCTGGACTGCTGTGCAAACACCATCGGAGCAATAGATTATTATATCTGATTCGAAATATAACCTGCAGAATGTGGTTGCGCGATGACCAGGAGGAGCGCGCATGAGAAAAGCTGCTGACCCAACACGTCCTCATGCGCTGCTCCACCGTGCGTCCATCCCCCTCTCAGTCAGCCACACATAAAAAAGAAGTGCCCAAAGTACCGATCTGTTCCGAGCCGAGTGGAACCTGCGCGTGTGTGCCACCCCCACCTCCTCTTCCCCCCTCCTCCGCCTCCATCACCTGCCCTCAGCTCCGTGCGCCGCGTTGTGCAGGCGATGGAGCCGTGAGCCGCGCGCACTGAAGAACCGAGCTGCTATGGAGGAGAAGCGCGGTGGGGGGGGGGCAGGCGTCTAGACCAGTGAGACCAGCAGACCCACCAGTCTGGACCACTTTCTGCGACACACGTGCACTCTGAGTCCAGGAACAGGGGTTTTTGTTTCCAACATCGCACAGAAAGGATGCGGGGCTTTGTGCTGCAAAACATGTTGGCACGCGTCTTGCGCAGCGTGGCATTTATTGACCATCCATCTCAGACTATTCCTTGACCACTCCTGTCTGTGCTGCGGCGATGTTTGAAGCCATTTTCAGATCAAACCATTTATTCTTGATTTCTGATACTGGACGACCCACGGGAGACAAAAGATATGCACTACAATATTAATATGAAGTTAACTTTCGAGACATTTTAATGCTTCTGTTCAAAACCACATCCGACACTTGCGGGGGGGTGGGGGGTAGCCGCGCCACTGAGAGCAGAACTCCGAACGCGTGAAGTTCCTCCTTTTACTTCATGTGTTTGAATGAATGGACACTTCCTGCTGTCAGAAGGCAGGAAACGTGGCCTTATATGGTGTTTTGAGGGGTGGGAATTATGTAAATAACCTTCCGCGTGCACGAGCAGGTGAATAGAACAGGTGGGATTCATCATTATTTACACAGCTCATATACACACGTTTCCTGTGGATAGAAGACTTTGTTGGATCTGACGTGGCATGTTCGTACGAACACTTCGTACGAACAAAAGTAGGAGAAATTTAGGATAAGAATACGAACATTTTCGTGCATGAGGGCCATTGAATGCTACACACATTCATACACCGGTAGCGGCAGACTACCATGCAAGGTGCTTTCCAGTCCTACCGGGAGCAACTCGGGGTTAAGTGTCTTGCCCAAGGACACAACGACACATGGTGTGGGGAACCGGGATTCGAACCGCCAACCTTCCGATCGGGGGACGACTGCCATTACCACTACGCCACGGCCGCCCAAGAACATCATTTATTACTCGCCATGTTGTTTTAGTGTCACCATTGCTCTTGTTTAATAAATCACTATAGTATTCTTTCTTGCATCTTCTTATAATCATTACCAATTTATTTTTATATTTTTTATATTTTTCTTCAGCTTGTTGTGTTCTCGTTTTTAAGAAACATAAATACAAGTTATTTTTTTTACAAGCATTTCTCAACCCTTTAGTCATCCAAGGTTGGTCAACAATATTTCTTTTTCTACGATTTCTTTGCACACAATTCTTTTCATACAGAGCTTCTAAAATGTTCATAAATTCATCATATGATCTGTTAACATCATCAATATACACGTCCTTCCAGTTTTGCTTCTGTAAATCATCTTTTAATTGATCCATAGCTTTTTTTGATGTGTTTATTATTTTTTTCTTAATTGTAACTTCTTTTGTAATGTTTTGATCATTTCTGTAGATAGTGAAAACTGGTAAATGATCACTTAAATCAGTTGTTAAGATACCACCTGTCATATCCCCATTTGTTATATTTGTGAAAATGTTGTCAATTATCGTAGCACTATGAGTTGTAATTCTTGTTGGTTTTGATATTAACGGATAAAGATTTAAACTATACATTGAATTTAGAAATGTGCTGATGTTATTTGAATCTGTTTTATTTCCCAGGTCAATATTAAAGTCTCCACACAAGAAAACTTTTTTATTTAAACTCTTTTCCAATAGTTGTATGATTTTATCGGTGAATATTTCTATATTTGATCCTGGTGATCGATATACACAACTTATGGATATGTTTTTAGCATTTTCGTTTAATATTTCTATTGTTATTATTTCCATAATATTGTCAACAATTATTGACATTTCATTAATTATCCATCCATCCATCCATTTTCGTCCGCTTATCCGGGGTCGGGTCGCGGGGGTAGCAGCCTAAGTAGGGAGGCCCAGACTTCCCTCTCCCCAGCCACTTGGAGCAGCTCCTCTGGGGGAATCCCAAGGCGTTCCCAGGCCAGCCGAGAAACATAGTCCCTCCAGCGTGTCCTGGGTCTTCCTCTGGGTCTCCTCCCGGTGGGACATGCCCGGAACACCTCACCAGGGAGGCGTCCAGGAGGCATCCTAACCAGATGCCCGAGCCACCTCAACTGGCTCCTCTCGATGTGGAGAAGCAGCGGCTCTACTCCGAGTCCCTCCCGGATGACCGAGCTTCTCACCCTATCTCTAAGGGAGAGTCCAGACACCCTGCGGAGAAAACTCATTTCAGCCGCTTGTATCCGAGATCTCGTTCTTTCGGTCACAACCCAAAGCTCATGACCATAGATGAGGGTGGGAACGTAGATCGATCGGTAAATTGAGAGCTTTGCCTTTCGACTCAGCTCTCTCTTCACCACGACAGACCGGTACAGAGCCCGCTTCACTGCGGATGCTGCACCTATCCGCCTATCGATCTCACGCTCCAGTTTTCCCTCATTCGTGAACAAGACCCCGAGATACTTAAACTCCTCCACTTGGGGCAGGACCTCATCCCCGACCCGGAGAGGGCATGCTACCCTTTTCCGGCTCAAGACCATGGCCTCGGATTTGGAGGAACTGATCCTCATCCCGGCCGCATCACACTCGGCTGCAAACCGCTCCAGCGAAAGCTGTAGATCACGATCTGATGAAGCCAATAGGACCACATCATCTGCAAAAAACAGAGAAGCGATTCTAAGGCCACCAAAACGGATCCTCTCAACACCTTGGCTGCGCCTAGAAATTCTGTCCATAAAAGTTATGAACAGAATCGGTGACAAAGGGCAACCTTGGCGGAGTCCAACTCTCACTGGAAACGAGCCTGACTTACTGCCGGCAATGCGGACCAAGCTCTGACACCGGTCGTACAGGGACCTAACAGCCCATATCAATGGGCCTGGTACCCCATACTCCCGGAGTACCCCCCACAGAACCCCCCGAGGGACGCGGTCGAATGCCTTTTCCAAGTCCACAAAGCACATGTAAACTGGTTGGGCAAACTCCCACGCGCCCTCCAGGACCCTGCTGAGGGTGTAGAGCTGGTCCAGTGTTCCACGACCAGCACGAAAACCACACTGCTCCTCCTGAATCCGAGGTTCGACTATCCGACGGACCCTCCTCTCCAGAACCCCTGAATAGACCTTACCAGGGAGGCTTAAGAGTGTGATCCCCCTATAGTTGGAACACACCCTACGGTCCCCCTTTTTGAATAGGGGAACCACCACCCCAGTCTGCCAATCCAAGGGAACTGCCCCCGATGTCCACGCGATATTGCAGAGTCGCGTAAGCCAACACAACCCCACAACATCCAGAGCCCTAAGGAACTCAGGGCGAATCTCATCCACCCCTGGAGCCCTGCCACCACGGAGCTTTTTAACCACCTCGGTGACCTCAGCTCCAGAGATTGGAGAGCCCGACCCAAAGTCCCCAGGCTCCGCTTCCTCAGTGGAAGACGTGCCAGTAGGATTGAGGAGGTCTTCGAAGTATTCCGCCCACCGACTCACAACATCCCGAGTTGAGGTCAACAGCACGCCATCCCCACCATAAATGGTGTTGGTCGCGTACCGCTTTCCCCCCCTGAGACGTCGGATGGTGGACCAGAATCGCCTCGAAGCCGTACGGAAGTCATTCTCCATGGCCTCTCCGAACTCCTCCCACGCCCGAGTTTTTGCCTCAGCAACCACCCGAGCCGCATGCCGCTTGGACTGTCGGTACCTATCTGCTGCTTCCGGGGTCCCACAGGCCAAAAAGGCCCAATAGGACTCCTTCTTCAGCCTGACAGCATCCCTCACCGCCGGTGTCCACCACCGGGTTCGAGGGTTGCCACCACGACAGGCACCAACAACCTTGCGGCCACAACTCTGATAAGCTACCTCGACAATAGAGGCGCGGAACATGGCCCACTCGGACTCAATGTCCCCCGCCTCCCTCGGAACGTGTTCAAAGCTCTCCCGGAGGTGGGAGTTAAAGCTCCGTCTTACGGGAGACTCTGCCAGACGTTCCCAGCAGACCCTCACAATACGTTTGGGTCTGCCAGGTCTGACCGGCATCCTCCCCCACCATCGGAGCCAACTCACCACCAGGTAGTGGTCAGTTGACAGCTCCGCCCCTCTCTTCACCCGAGTGTCCAGGACATGCGGCCGCAGATCAGATGAGACGACAACAAAGTCGATCATCGAACTGCGACCTAGGGTGTCCTGGTGCCAAGAGCACATATGTACACCCTTATGCCTGAACATGGTGTTCGTTATGGACAATCCATGACGAGCACAGAAGTCCAACAACAAAACACCACTCGGGTTCAGATCAGGGGAGCATTAATTATTCTACACTTTATTTCATTTTTGACAAATAGAGCTACTCCACCACCTATTTTATTGTTTCTGTTTAAATGATATAATTCATATCCTTCGATGTGAACATTATTTTTGTTTTCATCATTAAGCCATGTCTCTGACAGTGCTATTAATGTAAAAGTTCTGTTTAACTGTTTTAAATAATCTGTTATTTTGGATATATTTGCATTTATACTTCTACTATTGATGTGAATAATAGAGAGATCTCCATTTGTTATATTGATGTCATTAAACTGTTCTTCATTATAGTATTCACAGTCTTTTATAGCAGGATAAAAGTTTGCATCAATCATATCTTCAACGTTGTATATTTTAAATTCTGAGTCTTCGTTTGTTGTTGTCATGTTTTAATGTGTAGTGATACAGGCCTTCATGCTTGACCTCCAAGGACACCTCTGTGCATCTCTTTGAAACTCTAAGTGTTACACTTTCTTGAGGCTCTCAAGGAAACAAGTGGACACCATTTTTGTTACAATTATTTTGAATTAATGGACACTAATTAATCAGATTGAACTATCTTTTTATTGTGTGTTAATTCAGAATTGATCAACAGTATACTTTTTGTCATTTAATGATGATCTGTTACTTGCATGAGTTTGACCCTTCTGCTGGTTTATTTCTGCAGAACAAGCAGGTTTTAATATTATGGCACAGTTCAGGGTAAACTTTTAACTTGCAACTTCCTTCTCTGTTTTGTCTGTGAAGTTAGCCATAATATTCTCTGTGCTCACAGGCCAGGCCATCTGGCCGATTCTGTAAACAGTTTTCCTGTTGTCCGTCAGAGACATTTCTGCCTATGGAATCAAACTTCCATCTTTTATTTTGTTAAACCAGCCAATCAGCAGGAAGTATGTGACTAAGTCACACCCCCTTCTTAAAGGGACACTTCCTGCATTTTCACGAGTGTCGAAGGAGAAAAGTTTCTAACAACTGGTTTCCTCCTCGGGAAAAGCTGGAAACGTCCCGGTCATTGTGTCAATTAGACCTACGTTATCAGCAGAATCACAGTAAAGCCTTACTGTGATTCCTTCACTCATTTCTGAAAGAATTTGTTTTCTGAAGTTTATTTTGAAAATCAGTCAGTGCGCTTGGCTCCGTTCCTGCCGGAAGAAGCGTTCTTCTTGCTCGTCTGACTCAGCTCACACGCGCGGAGGTCATCTGGACGTGAACTGGACAACACAGTCCGTTAGTGTCCACAAAACTTCAACTCGTATCTCCAAAGACGTACCGTCAACAGGTAACGAGGCGTTGGTTGTGTTCTGAACGTGTGAGAAGCCCAGCTGAGACCTGTATGGGAAGGTTGCCACCCTGGTTGGTTCAAATAATCAACTTCGGTTAACTTAGCTTTCAATCTTTTATCTTCCATTCTATTTCTTCCTTTTCTTAACACAGTGAAACTAAGTAATGTGCCAACAGAAAAGTTCCTAACTGTCTGTTTGATTTTAATTTGAATTCTTGTCAACTTAGTTTAGTAGATCAGAGCTAATATCGATACAAATGTTTAATGTACTTTTATGATAATTTCAATAAAAGGTCTATTTTCTGGTGGACCAACATAAATTGAAGTCTCTCGTGAAATTACATTTTTGGTTAATCACTTTAAAGCAATTTAATACCGGAAAAAGGTTGAACTCGCGAATTGGTGAAAGGTTTGTGCAGATAAACTCTGCTCAGACCTGCGCATCTAAAATATAGGTAAGTCAGTAAACTGACCAATAACTCCTATATTACTACATATAATGGTGGCCCAGTAAGTGTTTAAATACCTTACCGCCCTATTTTATTACAAATGTATTTGTTTGTTTGTTCATTTTTGTCAATTTTTGTGTATGAACATGTGATAGTGATTGGTGATTTGTCATTTTTGAGCTCATTTAAATGTGTCTAAGTCTTTCAGATCTTTTATTATTTTAGCTTGAGAATTTTCATGTACTTTGATCCATATGTTTCCGTTTCTTGTCCAAGTTTTTGTTATTTTTTTCCTTTTTCAACAACCTTGCTGCATGTGCAATGTTTGCGTTTTTTTTAGTTAGGTGTTCATTCATGTAGACATTAGTTTTTGTGAGTTTCTTTGACTGCATCATTACCCTGTTTCTTTGATTCCTTCCAATGAATCTGACGACTACTGATGGTTTAAGTTTGTTAACTCTATTGGGCAGTGTGTAACAGGTGGAAATGTCATCATGTTTAATGTTAATGTCTTTTAAGAAAGTGACTACCTGATTCTCCAGAGACTGCAGTTGTTCTGGTAGTCCTCCTTCAGCCATGTTAATGCCTTTAACTACATCTGCCGATGACCAGCGTTTAAGCTCGAGTCCAGAAATGACCAGATTCTCGCCTCTTATGTATTGTTCCATGTCCTCACACTTTTGTTCCAATTGAGCTAATCGTTCATCTCTGATGATCTCCTGAGCTTTCATTTGCTTCATCTCCTCTACCAGTTGATTAAAGTTTTTTTGCTCAGCTCTCAAACTTGCAAGTTCCACAGTGAGAAAGTTTACTGCATTTTTCAATTCCTCCATTAACTCCAAATTTTTATCCACCGAGTTTTGACTCGCCGACTCCTGTCTCGGCGGCTCCGGTTTCTTTTTTCTCCCAGGACTCATCTCGCCTGCTTCTTCTGGCCTGGATACAGAAATTCCCTGTTCCATAGCAACTCGCTCGCCGATCTGCTCACGTCCAACAGCAACTCGCTCGTTGCTCTGCTCATCTGTTCATCTTCACCTTGTTTGAGGCATCGGTGTGAAGAGAGAATGGGAGTGTTCTGCTTCCACTTTTCAATTTTTGGACTATTTCTTCTATCATATTCTGTTATCATTATTATAATTGTAAGTGCAGAAGCTCTTACTAGTCTAGCCCCTTCAAGCTCTTTCATACGCGACACATTTCTTCAAAAAGGAGGTCTTGAATCCAGCGATTATATTTGTGTCTTTACTGAACTTAATAAAAATATACACAAAAAAAAGGCATACAGATTCAAAACAAATAGAAAGTGACGGTCAAAAGACTGTGTTACTCTTCGGGTGCCAGACTTCTACTGAATAAACGAATGCTTACGTCATATTTATACCCATTTAAACAGCCAATCAGAAGGCACCACGTCATAAGCTTCAACAGCATACAATTCCAAATGCTTATTTTTCTTCAAACAATAGAACCTGGCTGTAACTCACAGAATCAATTCAGGCAACAAAAATAAACATTTCTTTTAAACTTAAATCCTTTATATGGCTCCTACATTTTCCGGCCCCTAATTGACTATGTATTAACATATCAATTACTAACTCAACTTAAATTGGAGCCATAAATATTTCAGTAACTTATCAAACAAAAGCTTGCTTAATTTGGTTACAAAAACAGTCTCTTAATGAAATATTTTATTCTCCATTCAGATGCTTCTGGAAGTCGTCCAGAGTCCTCCAGTCCAGGTTGAGGTCCATTCCAAGACTCAAAGTGGCTTGGCTCTTGTCAGATTTGTCAGAGCTCTATGGAGGCTCCTGATTTTCATCACAGACCACGTAGAGCAGTGCTTCTCAATTATTTTCTGTTAAGCCCCCCCACAGGAAGAAGAATCCGGTCCACGCCCCCCTACTCTCCGCTACGACTATAAATACGGTGGCTGTAATAACCTCGCACATACCAAAAGAGGGTTAAAAAGAAAAAGGTTTATTATACGTCCACTGTAGTATAATTTGTATATAAAATTGTGATTCTCAATTCAAGTCCTCAGGCCTCCCTGCTCTGAATGTTTTAGATGTGCCTATTCCAGAATAGATGATCCACATGATTACATGACCTCTTCTGCAGCCATCAAGGCCTGCAGAAGCAGGTGTGCAGAGGTAAAGTGGCATATGCAATAAGGCTAGTAAAAAGAATATACAGTATATATCAGCAGTAGTGTAGATATAAAAAGTAGTGTAAAAGTAGTGCAATTTGTCCTCATTACTCACAACTTCTTCTTGAACCTGCTCCCCCAGGTGGGACAGGAAGAGGACCAGACTTAGCTTTTTTAGATTTTTCTACCTGGATTATTGAGCATGCATCAGGGAGTCTCTGGAAAAGTTCAGAGTTCAGTCACACACTTCTACTGGAGGTGATGTGGTGGATTTCCCTGAAGAACACAAAGAGGTAAAAAAGAAAGAGTTAATAAGATTATAACTTTAAATTAAAAAATTATATAGATGATAATATTAATAAGACAACAATACCTCTTCTTGAACGTTTGTTATGAGGTGGTTAAATCGCTCGGTCATCATCATCATCAGAGCTCCAGGGCTTGTTGACATCAGTTTTATTTTTTTCATAAAGTGATGAACTTTGTTACTTTCAGTTCTGGAGCGGAGCTTCAAAACAGTCTGAAGTGTTGACATGATGAATGTTGTGGCAGAGCTCACGAACTTTAAAGCCTGCACATCAACCCAGAGCTTTAAAAACTTCTACAGCTGCGACTGTGATCTGGACCGTTCTGATTTACCTCATGGAAGTTTAAATGCTGCTGTTAGCGGTGTTGCAACAAGCTGCTTTTCTTGCTTTTAGAAGAGACGTTCACATGAGGATGAAGTTGTTTCAAGTCCGTTAACAAGACGTGTTGAAAAAAAAAAGAACGTGTTGCAGCTGCAGATCTAATCTCGTTTGTTTCTCTCGTGGCGGAGCGCTCCGCGCCTCTGCATGTCTGCACCAGTCTGTGTGAAACAACGTCCTGAAACAACAGCTTTGGACTTGCGCTCGTCTTTTTAAACAAGGAAGCCATAACTTTCCCAAACAAGACAACGCAGTGAGAAGCTAATGCTACGCGTGCTACAGATAATAGTGCCGTGCTGAAACACGCCTAGGAATTTTAGTTCCGCGGCGCAATAAGAAAATTCAAAACTGGGTCACAAGAGCCCGGGCCCCCCCTGGCATCGCATTGCGCCCCCCCAGGGGGGCGCGCCCCACTATTTGAGAAACGCTGACGTAGAGTCTGGGCTCACTGTCCTCTCTCCTCTTCCTCCTATCATCAGCTGATATTTTCTTCTTCCAGCTTGGATGCTGCACGTCCTCAGGCCATTCCTTTCGTTCTCTGAAATCATCTGTAGGTCGTGCTTTTCCCGTGCATTCCTCTTCTCGCTCATCACTGTCCAGGCTAAAGCCAGAACTATGGCCCGGTCTGGTAGCCTCTCGTTGCTTGGTCCTCTCTGTCTTGTCGTGGTCTGGTTTCTGTGCAGCAGACTTCTTAACAGGCTTGGAAAACTTTTCAGTCTTTCCTGTTAACTTTGTGGGCTTGCTGCTGCTTTTCTCTACAGCAGGTGGATGAGTTGGTGACCTGCGAGGAGCTCGATCTTTAGTTTCACAGTTTAGCAAAAACTTTTCAAACAGATTGGTTGAGCCACTAGCATCCTTCTTTGCTTTCTTTTTCTTTCCCTTTTTTCTTTTGTCTTTATGCTTTCCTGCCTCCTTTGCCTTCTCCTTTTTGTGTTTTTTCATATGAACAGGGTTGTCTTCATCTGAGTTGGCAAAACGTTTCTTTGTTTCACTCTTTTTCTTCTTGGGAGGAGAGGGAGGTGTTGGGACTCTGTCTTTTTCTTCATCCGTCTCTGGTGCCGGAAGGGGTCTCATGTCATCTTTCAGAGGCAGCTTGATGCAATAATGACCATCTGAGAGCTGTGCTGATGTAGTTACAGCATGCATGAACTGCTTATCCTGCTGAGATGGTTCTTGTTTGTCCTCATACTGTTGCTCTGGGAAATCTGCATTGTAATGCTTCACCAGCATGTCTTCAATGTTCAATACAGATATACGATTGACAAGAAAATCTTGTTTTTTAGTGACACATAAGTCCATAACTTGACATCTGCTGACTGGTCCATTTACCACCCAGCCCAGAGCTGTTTTCACAGCATATGGTCCATCATTCTGGCTGTTGATAATCTTCCACGGCTCCATAGCCTGGTGAGCATTAGCTCCAATGAGAAGTCCAATATTTGACTCTAGTCTGGGAAGATGAACTTGGTTCAGGTAAGGCCATCTCTCCAAATCTTGCTCTTTTGGTATATTACTTCTTGTTGCAGGGATGTCTGGTTGAGTGTACACATCTGGCAGCGTGATGAAGTCTTCTTCATCGAGACCACAGACCTCTAAATCTGTAAGAACATAACTACAGACTTTCTGTTCCTGTGCCATGGTGCGAAGAAGGATTTCTTTCTTTTTCCCACGAATATTTAACTTATTCGCAAGATCCTCGGTGCAAAAGGTTGCTGTGCTACCTTGATCCAGGAATGCATA
>JBBPBX010041553.1:0-13386 GCA_038048925.1 Garcialebias charrua
AAATGTGCATACTTTCATAGTAAACCGCATAAATTATATACAGAACATCATGAATTTTTAAACAAAGCTTGCGTCATACCATGACTATTTCAAGAGCTGGTAAAATCCCCAAGTTTGCCAACGTTTTGTAAAAGGCATCCCTGTTTTGAGGCTGCAACGTTTGTGAAAAAGCACAAAATTCTTTGACAAAGTTTACCTGAGGAGTGAAGGGAGGAAAAGCAAATATTATTGCACAGTACATACAGACATTATTAATTAATGAATATAACAAACTTTATAAACGTGTTCATTCAAAAGTGTACAGTGTACCATGTAAAACTGAATGAAATGTAATTTAATTTCACATCAGTGAGGGAGTACATACCGTATTTTCCAGACTATAAGTCACACGTTTTTCATAGTTTGGCCAGGCCTGCGACTTAATAGTCCAAAATGACTTGTATACGTTTTTTTTCCCTTATTCATGACACAATTTTTGACTGACGCATTCAATGTTCATTCATACTGACATGAACCAAAGAGTAAACATCACCATTTGAAGCCGCGAGAGGGTCCTCTAGGCTTTTAAGTAAAATGCCCTCATAAGTGATGTGGAATGAGATTAATTTACCAGTAAATTGCTTGATGGACTCGTTGGTTTGTTATGTTAATTGAGCCTGTACAGGATCCCAGGTTTGTTCTGTGTGTTATCGTTCTTTCAGATCAAATATCTGCTCTTGCACTTTGTGAAATACACTTCTAAATAAATCGACTTACATTCCAACGCGACTTATACTGTACACTGTTTTCACCTCTTCATGAGGCATTTTTTGACTGACGCGACCTTTACTCCGGAGTGACACATCGTCTGGAAAATATGGTAATGTACATGAATTTTATATAGTTTGGTGTTTAGAGCAGAAGATGCGATTCTGGTGCGGATACAAGGAATGTGTAAATGCTAGCGAATGTTCCTGTATACAGTACACGAAGACATACGATACATTTATAGATGCATGTACAGTACATAATGTTCAAGTTGATTTTATTTGTCATATGCAAGGTTAACACAGGGTTAACAGTGCAATGAAATGCTTAGGATGAGATATTTACATATACTGTACACATACTGGTACATACACAATACACACAGCATTCATGCCCAAGCTAATTAAAATATACTGCTTATTTTGGGTTGTTTTTTTTTACAGAGGTATGTCTGTTTGCGATTGTGGTCACTTCATTAGTGACCTGAGTTGTATACAGATTTAGAGAAATGAACGGATGGATTGGGGAGAGAGGGAGGGACAGTTTGACTTACCAGCTCTCTTCTTTTACTGTCGTCCGTGGCTTCATCTGTGAGTTGTGCAAAGACCTCCGTCAGGAACTTCTCGTCCTCCTGTAGCACAGTCAAAATGTGTTTTAAAAATATGAGCAATTAGGAAGTTTTAAAGATAAAAATAAATAAAAACAAGCAAAATGTATTCCTGTGACAATTATTTGAGCTTACCACAATCATTCTGAATAATCTTTAGAACTGTTTCCATTTACCTGTAGAACAGTTAGAAGAAACTAACAGAAAATATTTACTGTTTCTACTTTTCTGTGTTCGTTTACATCTTGCCCTTGCTGTGTTGACATGATAAAATCCTGTTTCGTGGTGCTTCACGTGGACTCATGAACAAATTTTCTGTTGTTTTCTGGTAGTGAACCCAGACTTTGTTGAAAAACATGTACCAGAATTGTTTTATGTTCACATTTTAATTTTAAGCCCAATAAAGGAGATAACTATCAAAACAACAGAGTAATTTAAAAAATAGAGAAACACTGAACTATTTGTATAAAAAAACAAGCACCTTACACATATTTGCCTAAGAAATAGATGGAACAATAAAACCTTCATTAAAAAGCTATTTCCTCAAACATCACATCAAAATATAATAAGCTCTAAAACACAATATAACCTATTTGTTTGATAACCTTCAAAGACAATTTTAATTACCCGGTAGTTCATTGTTAAATGACAAAATCTGATATATTTACATGTATTTCTCACAGCCTCAACTCTTCTAAAATGTTGGGAGTACATTTCACATTTGCTGTGATGTCACATCTACCCATCAAACATCCACACAAACAATGGAAATTTTTTTTTTGTCATTCATTTGTAATTGTGTATAAACCATTCTTTCGGTAAACAAAATAAGTTAAAACATATCTGCAACCTAACAGAGGACAACAATGCAACTGAGTATTAAATGGTAAATGGACTGTACTTATAGTGCTTTTCTATCTCATCAAGATACTCATCTACTAATACTTTACTAGGGCTGTAGTGATACAATAATCTCACGATACGATACATATTCTGCTCATGATACGATATATATTGCGATATTCAGCAAACGATACAATTCAATACACTTTTGCGATTTTCTGAAAGATTGTAGAGGGACAGAGTGATTTTGGTGACATTTTGAGACTGTTATAGACTTGGATTGAATTAATTTAACTGAAAACTGATTAAAAGCACCAACTACACAATACTTGGCTCTGGTTGGACATGGACACAGACTTAAAGTCGACAGCTGGACAAAATGAATCAAAGAAGTGGTGAGAAAACATGTTTCTTTCAATTGAAACAGTAAAAACTGTAGCTTACATGCATTTGTAAAGTAAATAAAGTGCACCAAGTGCCCTGCTCTGAATAGTTTGAAACTTTAACCTTGACACTTAACATCTGAAGGAATCACTCTAAGTGCTTGGTAAGTAAACAGTAATATGACTTCTTCAAAACAGTCTATAAATTCAAGTAATGAAGAACATTTAAATCAAAAAAGGCGTTCAATACAGAACAACTGGACTTTATTTGTAACAGAAGACGTTTCGCTTTTCATCCGAGGAGAAAGCTCCTCGGATGAAGAGCGAAACGTCTTCCGTTACAAATAAAGTCCAGTTGTTTTGTATTGAACGCCTTTTTTGATTTATCATGTCCTGGACGACTGGGAATCTTCACCAGCGAAGAACATTTAACTTCAAATGCACCCATCTTAGCAGAGCAGATTAAGGCCTGCAGATAGACCCTGACTAATGAGTGAACTCTAAACAGAAAGTCTACTCTGCAGACCAAGTGAGCTACATTCTCCTCAGATTTTTGTTTAGAAATAGAATCTGATCGACGTGCTCTGGGAGAAGTGCACTTCTCTGCACAGTGATGATATCTCCAGCGGTGGAGAAGACTCTCTCTGAGGATACACTGGTGCCAGGGATGCAGAGGTATCTAAAAAAGCAAAGTCTGGTCCTCTGGACATTAAAAAAAAAAAAGGTACGCTACTTGCACATGATATAGATCGCGATATTGATATTATTACACAGCCCTATACTTTACACTACAATCTGTGCCCTCATTTACCCATTCATACAGCACTCTACTAGATCTACACAAAGAATAATCAGTGCTTTATCACATTCATTATTACAATAAACGTAACTCATCAAACATTATTGTTCTACACAAAGAACATTTGAATGTTTTATATTGCTAATTGTGCCTCAAACTGAAAGTAACCTTGTTTGGATTTTTACCTGCAGCATACTGACAATCTCCACTTTGTTGAAGAAGATGAAAGACGTCAGTGTGGACAGGAAGTTCTCCTCAAAGACAGAGGGAGTAGGCAGGATTATGTCCTGGATGTATTGAACCCGGTACGTCTGGTGGATCTTTTGCCGTAACTCTGAGTCTGTGATAGGAATCACTTCCTTAAACTTTGCCGTCTTGGTCAAGAATTCCCGGTGTCGTTTCGGCTGAACCAGCGCGGGGTCGTACTCGAGGCAACCCACCACATCCATAATACAGTCGTCAGAGAACATAACCTCAAAGAGGGCTGCTTTGTTGAGGAACAAGACACCTCGCACAATCTCATAGAGGTGGTGTAGACCTTCTCTGTTGTCCAAATCTTCACACACTCTGAAGAGACCTAGCAGTTTCTTGATGTAACCCTCACTCATCAGCGCCAGGGCAAGTTTTTCCCTCCGGATTGGTGAGGACAGGACGGAGGTAACCAGATCAGCAATTTCCTCAAGTCTGCTTAACTCACAAGGAGGGAGCTCAACTAGGTGGTTCGTTTCTGGAAGCTCCTCAAAATGGTCTTCTTCTGACTCATCAATGGGATCCTGGGTGATGTCCAGAGCAGGGTCCTTACCCTGAACCTAGGGCATAAATTTTGATTAGTTATTAAATGAACAACAATGCTAAAATAACAATAATTACGGTATAGCAGAATAATACCTGACAAATCTTCTCCCAGATCTCATCACAACCAGCCTTTTCTTGAAAACTTAAGGCAAGATCATAATTATCCGCTTCAGACCAGACGATCAGCGTGTCCTGGAAAGTAAAGGTAAAAAAGTGAAGTTTGGCTCTAAAATCCTTTCTTAAATCAGTATTAATTTAGCCAGAAAAAAATAAACACTTATCTTCAAACAGTAAAAGCCAATAAGCTATTTACCTGTTGTTTCTGATATGCTGTATTTGGACTTATCTTCGACTCCAAGAGCAATGATCCTAAAAGAGAAAAGTTACTTATCTTGAGTACAAATCATTCATCAACAATACCCAAGTTTAAACAGTAAGATCCAATTAGTTTTTCCTAAAGTTAGATCTCCAAATAAAGTAAAATAAATTAAAAAAATATATACATTCAACAACTAAATACAACATTAGCCAGGTTATTTTGTATAATGTATGTATGTATTCAGACTTATTATATATTCAGCAATACATTTTAATGTCTGGGGCCCGTAGTGTGATCACGTCGTCGGTTAAAACCAATGAGCATGCGAAGTTAAAAAAAAAAATCCAAAAAAGTTCTGGTTTTGAACGAGGTGACTGCTAATGTGATATCCGTCAAGCGCAGTCGGCTCCAAATATTTAATTTACAAAACTATTATGAGCCGTCCTAAAACAAACGCTGTTCAACTGAAGCACTCTTGTCAGGACAAGCTAGCACGCTAGTTAGCCAGCGTAGCGTAAATGTGGCTAAGCTAACCGACAACTTACCGTCCGACTCAGCTCGAACTAACAACGAAATCCCTTTCAGTCGCTCCACAAAAGTGGAAGAGACGTGGCCCGTGCCCCGATCGTCCCACTGCCGTTCTTCGTTGAGGGTGTAAACTTTCACTCGCCGCCGTGTGTCCGACATGGTAGCTAACCGAGTCGGAGCTAGCTGGCTGCTAACAGACTGTCGCTTCACCCCCGTCTAGTGTTTTCCTCGACCTGTTAACTTTTTCCCCGCCTGCATGTTATAAAACATGCGCTTCTGAATTAACTTTTAAGATAACAGAAATATATATCTGGAGCTACTTCATCGATACATTACGTCTGCGACCTAAAGCTACTAAATACAGGCCAAACGTTCAAGTAGTAACACTCAAAGACAGCACAACAACTCTGACGGCCTCCCAGCTAGCGTCCACAAACCACCATCTTGTAATACGATCTTTTTCCTCGTAGACGTCAATCAAGCGCGGTGGGCGTGGTTTACCCGAATGAAACGAAGCCTGTTGTGGTGAGCCTGCCACCTACTGGTTGGAAACGTAATAACAACTGCAGTCATCTGCAGATGTACAGTATATGTATCGTACATGATGTACAGATTTAATGAGTAAGTACGGTACAGTACATTACATTTAGCAGCCTATTGATTAACACGTATCACTGAATTACTACTGACAGCTAATTGATAAGGTAGAATTACATTTTTTGTAACTAGTTTAACAATGATACTGATACTGTATACCATAATCCTTTAGCCACTCTTTGTATCCATACATACATACTGTACATATACATACATACATTATATTTACCTGCTTTTTCTTAAAAAAGCTGACAATGCCCATATAAAATGGGAAAACATCCTAGATTTTTTTTTTTTTTTGGTTAACAAATTGATCCAGGCTACGCATTAAACATGTGTTGAGTGGACCAACTGCAAAGTATCACCTTAAAATCTCTCCTAAATAGGATTTTTTTTCAAAGTAATGTTAGCCACCTTTCTTTTTGATTAAACATATTTTGTTTTTCAACGTAATTGTACTTTTTGTAATCTTTTAAAGTGCTCTCTTATTCTATAGCACTTCTTCTTTCGGCTTTTCCCTCTTCAGGGGTCACCACAGCGAGTCATCCTCCTCCACCTCACTCTGTCCTCTGCATCCTCTGTCCTCACTCCAACTACCTTCATGTCCTCTCTAACTGCATCCATATATCTCCTCTTTGGCCTTCCTCTGTGTCTTTTTCCTGGCAGCTGCATTTCTAACATCCTTCTACCAATATACCCACTGTCCCTCCTCTGGACATGTCCAAACCATCTCAGTCTGGCCTCCCTAACTTTATCTCCCAGTTGTTCAACATGTGCTGTACCTCTGATGATCTCATTCCTGATCTTATCCATCCTTGTCACTCCTAAGGAGAACCTCAGCATCTTCATTTCTGCTACTTCCAGTTCTTTCTCCTGTCTTTTTGTCAATGACACTGTCTCCAGACCATACAACATAGCTGGTCTCACCACTGTCTTGTAAACTTTTCCTTTGACCTTTGCTGACACCTTTTTGTCACAAATCACTCCTGAAACTTTTCTCCATCCACTCCATCCTGCCTGGACTCTCTTCTTCACCTCTTTACCACATTCCCCATTTTCCTGGACAGTGGACCCCAAGTACTTGAAGTCCTGCACCTTTGTGACCTCTGCTCCTTGTAGCCTCACTGTTCCACTGGCCTCCCTCTCATTCACACACATGTACTCTGTCTTACTACGGCTGACTTTCATTCCTCTTCTTTCAAGTGAATACCTCCACCTCTCCAAGTTCTCTTATAGCACTAAATAACAACAACAACAAAAAGATTAAATCATGTCATCTGGGCCAGTTTCTTTAAGGGAGAAACATTTCGTCTTCCATCTGGAAGACTTCATCAGTCTGCGGCCTGCCAGCCAAATCTGTCCCATAACAAGTAGCCTTCATTGCTGTGTTTAAAGCCAACCACTTGTTGGAATCTCAGAAACAGGCTTTTACAAAAGAACCCATCCACCCAAAACAATCAATCATCATGTATAACACCTGGATGATTGAGCTTACAACCTTTTTTCTGAACCATTTTGTCCTTGGTGTCCTCAGGCTGTTTCTGTGAGTAGCAAGTCGGCCATCTGGCCTAAAACATTTTATTGTTATGTTTGATTGTTTTGAGCAGATGTTTTGGGATGCATGTGTTAAAAACCAGCTTCTGATCGACTCCAACAGGAGGTTGGCTTGAAACACAGCAATGAAGGCTATGGGACATATCTGGTTGGCAGGCCGCAAACTGATGAAGTCTTCCGAATGGAAGACGAAATGTTTCTCCTTTAAAGAAACTGCTCCATGATTTAACCTTGTTCTGTTGTTATCTACCTGGATGATTGAGCTTACAACCTATTTTTCATAGCATTAAATGAAACAGTGTTGTGTCTATGCTAGACATTTTTCAGTGGCTTTCAGGTTTCAAGTTTGTCTGTAAGATTTTTGTTTGTTTGTTTGCTAGTAGAGTCTTTTTATTGTTTATTTTTCAGGCCTAGCGTTTCTTGTTGTGTTCTTCACTTGTCCACTTTCTAAGGCTGTAAAAAATAGGGGTGTGGAGGGTGCTGCATACACCAGAGGGCATGAATGCAGTTAAAACAAAAATAATCAAAACAGATTTCATTAGTGCTGCGTATGTAAATGATAAGTGGACTGCACTTAAACAGCGCTTTTCCATTATGTGTTTTATGACACTCAAAGCACTTTACAACTTCTTCTTCTTCTTCTTCTTCTTTCGGCTTTTCCCTTTTCAGGGGTCGCCACAGCGAGTCATCCTCCTCCACCTCACTCTGTCCTCTGCATCCTCTGTCCTCACTCCAACTACCTTCATGTCCTCTCTAACTGCATCCATATATCTCCTCTTTGGTCTCCCTCTTTGTCTTTTTCCTGGCAGCTGCATTTCTAACATCCTTCTACCAATATACCCACTGTCCCTCCTCTGGACATGTCCAAACCATCTCAGTCTGGCCTCCCTAACTTTATCTCCCAGTTGTTTAACATGTGCTGTACCTCTGATGATCTCATTCCTGATCTTATCCATCCTTGTCACTCCTAAGGAGAACCTCAGCATCTTCATTTCTGCCACTTCCAGTTCTTTCTCCTGTCTTTTTGTCAATGCCACTGTCTCCAGACCATACAACATAGCTGGTCTCACCACTGTCTTGTAAACTTTTCCTTTGACCTTTGCTGACACCTTTTTGTCACAAATCACTCCTGAAACTTTTCTCCATCCACTCCATCCTGCCTGGACTCTCTTTTTCACCTCTTTACCACATTCCCCATTTTCCTGGACAGTGGACCCCAAGTACTTGAAGTCCTGCACCTTTGTGACCTCTGCTCCTTGTAGCCTCACTGTTCCACTGGCCTCCCTCTCATTCACACACATGTACTCTGTCTTACTACGGCTGACTTTCATTCCTCTTCTTTCAAGAGCATACCTCCACCTCTCCAAGTTCTCTTCCACTTGTTCCCTGTTCTCACCACAGATCACAATGTCATCTGCAAACATCATAGTCCATGGGGATTCCTGCCTGACCTCATCTGTTAGTCGGTCCATCACCAGAGCAAACAAGAAGGGGCTCAGAGCCGATCCTTGATGCAATCCCACCTCCACCTTGAAGGTATCTGTCACACCCACAGCACATCTCACCACTGTCCTGCTGTCCTCATACATGTCCTGTACCAGTCTAACATACTTTTCTGCCACTCCAGATTTCCTCATGCAATACCACACCTCTTCTCTTGGTACCCTGTCATATGCTTTTTCTAAATCCACAAACACACAATGGAGTTCTTTCTGACCCTCTCTGTACTTCTCTATCAACATCCTCAAAGCAAAGATGGCATCTGTGGTGCTCTTTCTTGGCATGAAACCATACTGCTGCTCACAGATAGTCACCTCTTGTCTAAGCCTTCCTTCCACAACTCTCTCCCAGATCTTCATCGTGTGGCTCATCAACTTAATTCCCCTGTAGTTGCTACAACTCTGTACATCACCCTTGTTCTTAAAAATGGGAACCAGCACACTTCTTCTCCATTCCTCAGGCATTTTCTCACCCTCAAATATTCCATTAAATATTTGAGTCAAAAACCTCACTGCCATCTCTCCGAGACATTTCCAAACCTCCACTGGTATGTCATCAGGTCCTACTGCCTTCCCCTTCTTCATTCTTTTCAGAGCTTTCCGGACTTCACCCTCACTAATCTTTCCCACTTCCTGGTCCACCGTTTCTATTACCTCCACTCTTCTTTCTCTTTCATTCTCTTCATTCATTAGCTCCTCAAAGTAATCCTTCCATCTTCCCATCACACACTCCTCACTTGTTAGAACATTCCCATTCCCATCTTTAATAAGCCTAACCTGCTGCACATCCTTTCCAGCCTGATCCCTCTGTCTTGCCAATCGGTACAAGTCCTTCTCGCCCTCTTTAGTGTCCAGTCTCCCATATAACTCATTGTACGCCCTCTGCTTTGCCTTAGCTACTTCCCTCTTTGCTCTATGTCCCATCTCCTTATATTCCTGTCTCCTCTCTTCAGTCCTCTCACTGTCATATTTCTTCTTGGCTAATCTCTTTCTTTGAATGGCGTCCTGCACTTCACTATTCCACCACCAGGTTTCCTTATCATCCATTCTCTGTCCAGATGACACACCAAGTACCTTCCTACCTGTCTCTCTAATTACTGTTGCTGTAGTAGCCCAGTCACTTGGAAGCTCTTTCTTACCACCCAGAGCCTTTAACAGCTCGTCTCTGAATTTCTCACAACATTCTTCCTTCTTTAGCTTCCACCATTTGGTCTTCTTCTCTGATTTTACTCTTTTTCTCTTCTTCGCAACAACAGTCATTCTACACACAACCATCCGATGCTGTCTGGCCACACTCTCCCCTGCTACAACCTTACAGTCTCCAATCTCTCTCAGGTTTCCTCTTCTACACAGAATGTAATCGACCTGTGTACTCCTTCCTCCACTCTTATAGGTCACTCTATGTTCCTCCCTCTTTTGGAAATAGGTATTGACTATAGCCATTTCCATTCTCTTGGCAAAATCCACCACCATCTGTCCTTCCTGGTTTCTTTCCTTGACACCAAACCTACCCATCACTTCCTCATCCCCTCTGTTTCCTTCACCAACATGTCCATTCAGGTCTGCTCCAATCACCACTCTTTCCTCCCTGGGAATACTCTCTATCACTTCATCCAAATCTTTCCAAAATTTATCTTTCTCCTCCTCATCACATCCAACCTGTGGAGCATAACCACTTACTATGTTTAGCATCAGACCTTCTACTTCTACCTTTAGACACATCACCCTATCTGACACTCTCTTCACCTCTACTACATTCTTTGCCAACTCCTCCTTCAGGACCACCCCTACTCCATTTCTCTTTCTATCCACACCATGGTAAAACAGTTTAAACCCTGCTCCAATACTGCGAGCCTTGCTGCCCTTCCACTTGGTCTCTTGGACACATAAAACATCTACCTTTCTTCTCTGCATCATGTCAGCCAGCTCTCTACCTTTGCCTGTCATTGTCCCCACATTTAGAGTTGCAACCCTCAGTCCTACATTCTTCACTTTCCTCCTCTCCCTCTGTCTCCTGACACGTTTTCCTCCTCGGCGTCTTCGACTAACAGTAGTACAATTTCCGCCGGCACCCTGTTTGTCAACAGCACCGGTGGCGGACGTTGTTAACCCGGGCCTCGACCGATCCGGTATGGTTTCACTTTGATGAACTCGCATTATGGTTTTGGCAAGTGTTTTACGTCGGATGCCATTCCTGACACAACCCTCACCATTTACCCGGGCTTGGGACCGGCACAAGAGATACACTGGCTTGTGCTCCCTAGTGGCTGGCTTACTCAAACTAACACTGTCCTGGACTACACTCAAAGCACTTTACAACACAATACAGTATGTGCCCCTCATTTACCCATTCATACAGCACTCTACCATTTCTGTGCAAAGAATAATCAGAGCTTTATCACACACTGATGGGACACACATCAGCAGCAATGAGGGGTTCAGTGTCTTGCCCAGGGACACGTTGGCATGTGACTGCTGGTGGAATCAAACCCCCAACCCTTGCATTGGAGGACGACTGCTCTAACAGCCACAGCCGCCACATACAGTATGTTTAATTTCCAATAATGTACAAAGTACAGTTTGCACTACTTCTCATACTTGCACTAATGTCTGTATTACATCACTGCCTATAATCATAATACTGTTTACATTCTCTGTTTACATTTATTAATACTGTTTACTTTTATTACTACTGCTTACATGTAATTACTACTGTTTACATTTATTTACACTACTCTAATATCTACACCACTGCTGGTACATATACAGTGTGCTCTGAACGGTCTTATTTAGGGATGCCCAATGTGCCTTACTGCATATGCCACTTTTTGCCTCTACAACAACATCAACTACTACCTCATACATATACTGTGTACATTGACTCATACGCTGCTTTGCCACTTTGCAAATGTCAATGCTAGAAACCTTTAGTTTATTTTAGTTATACTTTTTATACTCTTTTTTTATACTAGTATGCAAAAACTCAGGACAATATTATGTTCATTAAATGTTTAATGTTTTAGTTTTAGAGTTGGTGTAAATTTTCATACTCTTATACCACTATGCAAAAAACTCAGGACAGTGTTAGTTTTACTATTTTATGCTTATGTCTATTATTATATGTTTCAGTGTTTCAATGTTTAGATGTTTACTGTTGCACCGAGGGACTGAGAGAAACGCAATTTCGGTCCTGTGTATGTCCTGCACTGTACATATTGCAGATCTGACAATAAAGTTGACTTTGACTTGACTTTGAAGTATACATGTACATATAAATATGGAGGGATTTTAATTTTTTTTATTTTACTGTGAGTTTAGAAACATTTCTAGTAGATGAAGAAACATGAATTATAAATATGTAGTTTTGTTCACTTCTCTGAAAGCAAACACTCATGTTCTGTTCACACACATCTTAGGTAAATGAAAAGAAAAAAATAACCAAACAAGTGTGTCTTTGAATTATTTTAGTAAACTTGAGTGCCAGTACTTGGACAAACCCCCTATGTGCAACAAAGGGAAACAAAAAAACAAACATGCAAACTTCGTGAAAAACAGCCACAACTTTTAGAGGTTATGAATGAAAATTTAATTTTACAAATCCTGACTGGGTTAAAAATATGTCATGTCTGATTTGAAATATATTTGTATATGAATTATCAGAGTAATTATAACAATGTGATTTAGTCATCATTTTTATTTTATTTTTTCAGTCTTGTTTCTCAGGCAAAATGCTGGTGAAGATTCTCAGTCATCCAGGACATGATAAAATCAGAACAAGCGTTCAATACAAAAACAACTGGACTTTATTTGTACAGAAAACGTTTCGCCCTTCATCCAAAGGGCTTTCTCAATTCAAAGAGCAGGCTGTGTGAGAGTGAGGTTATAAACGGGCTGAGACGACACACACAAACCTATGTAAATTGAAAGCTGAGATAACACACACACATACCTGAGATAACAATACACATCCTATGTAAATTTTTTGTATTGAACGCTTGTTCTGATTTTCTCAGGCAAAGTTCAAAATACAAATATGAAGAAGTTTGCAATTTAATGAATAATTGAAAACGTTTGGCAACATATGAAAACAGATTATAAAATTACATTTTGCTGTGTAAAGGAACAAAAATGTGCAGTTCATGAAGCTAATTTATAACAAGTGGACATAACTTTAACACGTTTTTAAAAAGGAGATTATAAACACGCAGTTCAAACAAAAAAATAACAGCTCGACAAAAAATATTAAAAAGCTGATCTTGTAGTGACAAAATGTTAACATAAAAATGTATTTTTTATTTATTTACTATACAAGAAATACAGATATTGCCTCCAAAAAGAGCAGTGACAGGAAAACACAGAGTATCCAAGTTTCCAGTGAACAGGAATTGTGAGCAGGATTGTAGGTTCGCTGCAGAACGACATTCAGCTTCTCCTCAGTGCTGCTTAGGAAAAAGGCTTTACGATCTTCATGGAGATGTAATTCTGCAAAAAAATTAATAAAATAAAATAAAAATAATCCTTTACTTTGTTCACTCACAGTATGACAGTAAATACACATAAAAAGTTCTTAGATGAAATATGACCACAGTTTCAATTAGGTATGCACAGTATTATCCGTATGGTAACGGTATCGGCCAAATATCGGCCATCGGCTTCTCCATCAAAATAACACACACACATACATACATACATACATACATACATACATACATACA
>JBBPBX010041554.1:0-19663 GCA_038048925.1 Garcialebias charrua
AGAGACTTCACATGGACCAAACACTAACAGAAGGTCAGATTAGCTCAGATGTTGTTCAAGTCCAGATGTGTCTTTCGGACAACACTTGGGATTTGAGAGGATTCAGAAACACTTATCCACACCTCGACAGCCTTGAAACAAAATGGTCATGTTGTCCCTCCATTTCTGTACCGTGTGCACGAGTTTTCTCCACAACAGGATGAAATCACCAACATGCTGCAAAAACTTCTGTTCCTCAGTACAAATGTGTAACTCTGTTCTGTCCCCTCAACAACTACACAAACACTTTAATGTCTATTTCATTTTGACACTTTCTACACATTTAATAAATACAGTAGACTCAAGTGTACAGTACTGGGTTACTTTAGTGAGTGATTCAGATTAACCCTAATCCACCAAAGGAACCAGATTCACCAGCTCTGTTTACACAGTCACGTGATGTGCTTTTTGTTTAAATAAATCAGAAAACTCGCATTGATCTGACTCAGGTAGTTTATAGGTCAGTTGAGGTCCCAATGACATGTATAGTTTTTATTTAACAAGTAGAGGGGGGGTGCACCAGTCCTGGAGATACTGCAGTACCAGGTTGATGCGTGGAGTGGATGAAGCAAGCCCCTATTCCATCTCCCTGTTCCAAAAATCAATTTAATATATGGTCCCCAGGTAGGGGACGTATCAGATATTAAACTGATAAGAACAGATACTACACTTGATCTTAGCCAAAAGGCCGAGAAGCGATAGCACAATACTCACACAGGACAGCGCCTCATTCTACACACACACATTCTCACTCACGGTTCAAAAACTAAACGTTACATTTTGTGCCTCAACAACTCGTTTCTTTCAGCTATAACTATGTAAAACCACATAGAGTGTTGTTTAACTGTTCTAATGCTTATTTATACAGGTTAGTCTCATTGAGTCACGCGGACTCGTTTACAAGAGAGACCTATTTTAGGCAGACAGCAATAAAATATAATCAACAAACTCCACGCTCAGTAATCCAGGTATACAATCCAACAATTTTGAGTCAGGTCATCTGGACAGTTTCTATTTTTTTAGTGCTGAAATGTTTCACCTTCCATCCAGAAGGCTTCATCATTGAGCATGGACTTTGTTGGTTTTGAACCAGTTTGACCTGAATGTCGATGAGAGAGAGGGCCAGCACCGGAGGAGGGGGGCGTGCCAAATGCCCCTTTTCCACTTGCCGGTTCGGGTCGGTTATTGCGCAATATTTGCGTGCCAGAAGCGGGCTGGACGCATTTTCCACCTCACATATGAGCCGCGCCACACCGTGATTCTGGACTGATTTCAGAGCAGGGTTCAGGTGAGCTGAAGCGCGCCGTCCTTCACGTCATAACACAGGGGCGTAGCCAGAATTCTATGAGGGGCGGTTCGTTTAAAGGAGAAGTTGACCAAGATAAAGCAATATGCCTCAATGGCGTAGTGGAAACAGCGTTGGATTGCCGTTCCAAACCTAACGGGTTCAATTCCCACATGGTACAATGTTTTTATTTTATTTTATTCATTCCAGATTAAAAAAACACAAGAAAACTATTTACAGAACAACAAGAAATAAAACAATACATGACATGAAAGGAAGCAGAAGAAGAAAATAATCTTATTATATCTGCCCCTTCTCGAACAAATGTTTTTTTTTTCAAACACTCGATTCAGACAACTTATCTTACGTTTGTCTTTTATTGGGGTAAGGTGCATTGTGGGTCTTTTCAGAACAACAACAACAGATCCTCCATCTGAGCTTGTCCTCGCCCGCACCAAACCGAAGCGTAGCTGATCGTATTGTTGGAGCTCGAACATAATAGATATCATGGCAAAAGAATATGGTTAAGGGTACACTACCTCCACCACGTGTGAGAGCGTAGGATCCTACACCCCGCCCACCGAAGGGCTACAGGAGTGAATGGAGACAGAGCTACATGTGAGCCGATCCGAACTGAACCAGACCGGACCAGACTGATCCGCTCTGCGCCGAGCGAGTGGAAAAGGGGCAAAAGAGACCATCTTAGCACCAACAGAACTGGTTTGTTCCACTTTGGAATACTGGTAAGCTGTTGGGGGAAGAATCATGGGTGACTGCAGCCTGGCACATGTCATGACAAAGTTTACTGAACTTAAACTGACCTTGAACTTGAACTACTGTATCCCTTCTTCATAGTTTTCACTTATCGCAGGTGGATGTGGTCCCTAATAGCCATAATAGACGAGCGACTACTGTACTGCGTTACAAAGTCATACAGAAAATCCTGAAGGGAACAATCCAAATAAGCCTCCACTGGATGGACAAGAACAATTTTCTTCAACATTTGATCAGGGGAGAGCGCGAACGCAGTCCCCCACTACCACAAATTATGCAGTCGAGATTCCCACATTTGGGGAATTCGCAAAGGTCAACACAACCGGAGTGCAATGGCTGAGCCTCACCCTGGGTGAACCACCTTCATGATCATGGTATCTCCCCTGCCAGGTAAGTATGAGTTGTTCAGCTCGCTCACAGGGAACTCTTTCACTCTCCTGCCCTTCTGACTCACGGGAACCATCAAACAGACGGGAAAACGCTGGCGCTCAAACTCTTCACGTTCTCCTTTCAAAACAAGTCGTGTACACAAAGGTTCACACAAGCCCCTTTCATAAGACAGCTCGGTCCGGACCTCGTGTTCAAGCCTCCAACGAGCATTCAGAAAAAACACCAAGGTGGATTGCCGAGTTAATTTTACTCGCCTCTGATACGCCGCTGAGCCGCCACTAGAGGTAGTGTCAGGGGCGCATCCGAGCCGGTTAGACCCACTTGTGAATGCAACACGCGGATCCGCGCTCAGAATATGATAGACATCAGTGTGCGACCGCAGGATTAATCAACAGGCAGATTTATTAACAAGGGAATATTAAAAATGACACAACACGACTACTTGTAAAAGTTAGTTTCGCTTTTGTTTCCCCTCTCTCTCTCTGTGCAGCGGAGGTGGTGCTGTCTGTGCGCGCACGCTGATCAGTGCAGCCAGCTGTACATTTATTACTGAGGAAATATTAAAAATGACACGACACAACTACTTGTACACGTCTGACGTCTGTCCCACAATAAATACGTCGCGATCCAGTTCAGCTCTGCTCCACGCCTCTTTTGGACCCGCGCTGCGGGTTCATTTCTGAACACGTTTATTTGAGCGGGACCTACCCGCATTCAACTGTGGTCTTATGAATGACCGGGGGGGGTTAAAGCCGGACTGGTCTGTGTGGGAATAGCGCGTGTTTGACTTATGAAAGGGGCTACAGATTGTCTGATTTTATTATGTTAGTATGATTCAAATTCTAATTTCCCACAATGCAATGCGGCACCTGTGCACAAAAGGCTAAGCCAAAGAGCTCACAAACTTCCTTCAATTCATTCTCCTAAAGCGGACCATGACCCAACAGAGCTCTGATTAGATTATCCAGACTGAACAGCAGCTGTGAACACACAACAACACCAGAAAGCTGCAAAATGTACAGCCGACATATTGAGAAAGTACTAAAAACTCAACTCGCAAGAGATGTTGCTGCTAGCAGTGACGTCACTTCCTGTCTCCCTCAGACTGCAGTAGTGCTGCTGCTGCCCCCTGCTGTTCAGAAGAAAAAAATACAGGGATCTGAAATTAAACCCGGCTGATGCGCCACACATCCGAAGTGAACATGGACCAAACACTAACAGAAGGTCAGATTAGCTCAGATGTTGTTCAAGTCCAGATGTGTCTTTCGGACAACACTTGGGATTTGAGAGGATTCAGAAACACTTATCCACACCTCGACAGCCTTGAAACAAAATGGTCATGTTGTCCCTCCATTTCTGTACCGTGTGCACGAGTTTTCTCCACAACAGGATGAAATCACCAACATGCTGCAAAAACTTCTGTTCCTCAGTACAAATGTGTAACTCTGTTCTGTCCCCTCAACAACTACACAAACACTTTAATGTCTATTTCATTTTGACACTTTCTACACATTTAATAAATACAGTAGACTCAAGTGTACAGTACTGGGTTACTTTAGTGAGTGATTCAGATTAACCCTAATCCACCAAAGGAACCAGATTCACCAGCTCTGTTTACACAGTCACGTGATGTGCTTTTTGTTTAAATAAATCAGAAAACTCGCATTGATCTGACTCAGGTAGTTTATAGGTCAGTTGAGGTCCCAATGACATGTATAGTTTTTATTTAACAAGTAGAGGGGGGGTGCACCAGTCCTGGAGATACTGCAGTACCAGGTTGATGCGTGGAGTGGACGAAGCAAGCCCCTATTCCATCTCCCTGTTCCAAAAATCAATTTAATATATGGTCCCCAGGTAGGGGACGTATCAGATATTAAACTGATAAGAACAGATACTACACTTGATCTTAGCCAAAAGGCCGAGAAGCGATAGCACAATACTCACACAGGACAGCGCCTCATTCTACACACACACATTCTCACTCACGGTTCAAAAACTAAACGTTACATTTTGTGCCTCAACAACTCGTTTCTTTCAGCTATAACTATGTAAAACCACATAGAGTGTTGTTTAACTGTTCTAATGCTTATTTATACAGGTTAGTCTCATTGAGTCACGCGGACTCGTTTACAAGAGAGACCTATTTTAGGCAGACAGCAATAAAATATAATCAACAAACTCCACGCTCAGTAATCCAGGTATACAATCCAACAATTTTGAGTCAGGTCATCTGGACAGTTTCTATTTTTTTAGTGCTGAAATGTTTCACCTTCCATCCAGAAGGCTTCATCATTGAGCATGGACTTTGTTGGTTTTGAACCAGTTTGACCTGAATGTCGATGAGAGAGAGGGCCAGCACCGGAGGAGGGGGGCGTGCCAAATGCCCCTTTTCCACTTGCCGGTTCGGGTCGGTTATTGCGCAATATTTGCGTGCCAGAAGCGGGCTGGACGCATTTTCCACCTCACATATGAGCCGCGCCACACCGTGATTCTGGACTGATTTCAGAGCAGGGTTCAGGTGAGCTGAAGCGCGCCGTCCTTCACGTCATAACACAGGGGCGTAGCCAGAATTCTATGAGGGGCGGTTCGTTTAAAGGAGAAGTTGACCAAGATAAAGCAATATGCCTCAATGGCGTAGTGGAAACAGCGTTGGATTGCCGTTCCAAACCTAACGGGTTCAATTCCCACATGGTACAATGTTTTTATTTTATTTTATTCATTCCAGATTAAAAAAACACAAGAAAACTATTTACAGAACAACAAGAAATAAAACAATACATGACATGAAAGGAAGCAGAAGAAGAAAATAATCTTATTATATCTGCCCCTTCTCGAACAAATGTTTTTTTTTTCAAACACTCGATTCAGACAACTTATCTTACGTTTGTCTTTTATTGGGGTAAGGTGCATTGTGGGTCTTTTCAGAACAACAACAACAGATCCTCCATCTGAGCTTGTCCTCGCCCGCACCAAACCGAAGCGTAGCTGATCGTATTGTTGGAGCTCGAACATAATAGATATCATGGCAAAAGAATATGGTTAAGGGTACACTACCTCCACCACGTGTGAGAGCGTAGGATCCTACACCCCGCCCACCGAAGGGCTACAGGAGTGAATGGAGACAGAGCTACATGTGAGCCGATCCGAACTGAACCAGACCGGACCAGACTGATCCGCTCTGCGCCGAGCGAGTGGAAAAGGGGCAAAAGAGACCATCTTAGCACCAACAGAACTGGTTTGTTCCACTTTGGAATACCGGTAAGCTGTTGGGGGAAGAATCATGGGTGACTGCAGCCTGGCACATGTCATGACAAAGTTTACTGAACTTAAACTGACCTTGAACTTGAACTACTGTATCCCTTCTTCATAGTTTTCACTTATCGCAGGTGGATGTGGTCCCTAATAGCCATAATAGACGAGCGACTACTGTACTGCGTTACAAAGTCATACAGAAAATCCTGAAGGGAACAATCCAAATAAGCCTCCACTGGATGGACAAGAACAATTTTCTTCAACATTTGATCAGGGGAGAGCGCGAACGCAGTCCCCCACTACCACAAATTATGCAGTCGAGATTCCCACATTTGGGGAATTCGCAAAGGTCAACACAACCGGAGTGCAATGGCTGAGCCTCACCCTGGGTGAACCACCTTCATGATCATGGTATCTCCCCTGCCAGGTAAGTATGAGTTGTTCAGCTCGCTCACAGGGAACTCTTTCACTCTCCTGCCCTTCTGACTCACGGGAACCATCAAACAGACGGGAAAACGCTGGCGCTCAAACTCTTCACGTTCTCCTTTCAAAACAAGTCGTGTACACAAAGGTTCACACAAGCCCCTTTCATAAGACAGCTCGGTCCGGACCTCGTGTTCAAGCCTCCAACGAGCATTCAGAAAAAACACCAAGGTGGATTGCCGAGTTAATTTTACTCGCCTCTGATACGCCGCTGAGCCGCCACTAGAGGTAGTGTCAGGGGTAGGGGTTGAACGAGTACATAATTTTTAACCTCGACATTAACATAAAAAAACTCGAACGACGCTCGAGTAGCCGATGACGTCACAGTGTCTTACGATGCAAAATAAATAAATAAATATAAATGCCTAAAAACGTCTTTACAAAAAGAAAAAAAAGACCAACAAAACATTGGGAGCATTTATTATGCTCCTATCATGTATCATACTGCAGATAAGTCACAGGAAAAACAAAACTATTAGTTATTATTATTAATTTTAAAAGTGAAAGTAATGCGCTGAAAACCGAAACTTAAAAAACAAATGGGGCCACAGCCACACCGTACCACCGCCTGCAGCTGTGCAATTTAGGTTTACTTTTAGAGATTGTGTTTATAGGTTTTTGGTAGCTCTAGAGAGATGAATATTTGTTTTTTTTTGTTTGTGAAACGAGAGACAGGAAGCCGTTTCGGCCGTGTTATAATATGGGACCTGCATTGCAACACTGCCCTCTGCTGTCACAATCTACTACAAAGAAAGTCAACACGAAGTAGCGCATTTTATAAAATTATAAACTGTTTTACCTTTTTGACAAGACGGCCTGCTCCATTAACATCCGTGCGCACACAGGAATCCATTTTGTAGCGTCTACTAAAAGCTAAAAGCTGCCCCGCGCGCTGTGAAATGTGAAATGTGACGTCACTACGGCTACCCGAGGTGGACAAAAAAGCCTCGATAGAAGTCAAAGCACTCGAGTTGTCGAAAACTCGGGTACTCTGTTAATGCACTAGTCAGGGGCGCATCCGAGCTGGTTAGACCCACTTGTGAATGCAACACGCGGATCCGCGCTCAGAATATGATAGACATCAGTGTGCGACCGCAGGATTAATCAACAGGCAGATTTATTAACAAGGGAATATTAAAAATGACACAACACGACTACTTGTAAAAGTTAGTTTCGCTTTTGTTTCCCCTCTCTCTCTCTGTGCAGCGGAGGTGGTGCTGTCTGTGCGCGCACGCTGATCAGTGCAGCCAGCTGTACATTTATTACTGAGGAAATATTAAAAATGACACGACACAACTACTTGTACACGTCTGACGTCTGTCCCACAATAAATACGTCGCGATCCAGTTCAGCTCTGCTCCACGCCTCTTTTGGACCCGCGCTGCGGGTTCATTTCTGAACACGTTTATTTGAGCGGGACCTACCCGCATTCAACTGTGGTCTTATGAATGACCGGGGGGGGTTAAAGCCGGACTGGTCTGTGTGGGAATAGCGCGTGTTTGACTTATGAAAGGGGCTACAGATTGTCTGATTTTATTATGTTAGTATGATTCAAATTCTAATTTCCCACAATGCAATGCGGCACCTGTGCACAAAAGGCTAAGCCAAAGAGCTCACAAACTTCCTTCAATTCATTCTCCTAAAGCGGACCATGACCCAACAGAGCTCTGATTAGATTATCCAGACTGAACAGCAGCTGTGAACACACAACAACACCAGAAAGCTGCAAAATGTACAGCCGACATATTGAGAAAGTACTAAAAACTCAACTCGCAAGAGATGTTGCTGCTAGCAGTGACGTCACTTCCTGTCTCCCTCAGACTGCAGTAGTGCTGCTGCTGCCCCCTGCTGTTCAGAAGAAAAAAATACAGGGATCTGAAATTAAACCCGGCTGATGCGCCACACATCCGAAGTGAACATGGACCAAACACTAACAGAAGGTCAGATTAGCTCAGATGTTGTTCAAGTCCAGATGTGTCTTTCGGACAACACTTGGGATTTGAGAGGATTCAGAAACACTTATCCACACCTCGACAGCCTTGAAACAAAATGGTCATGTTGTCCCTCCATTTCTGTACCGTGTGCACGAGTTTTCTCCACAACAGGATGAAATCACCAACATGCTGCAAAAACTTCTGTTCCTCAGTACAAATGTGTAACTCTGTTCTGTCCCCTCAACAACTACACAAACACTTTAATGTCTATTTCATTTTGACACTTTCTACACATTTAATAAATACAGTAGACTCAAGTGTACAGTACTGGGTTACTTTAGTGAGTGATTCAGATTAACCCTAATCCACCAAAGGAACCAGATTCACCAGCTCTGTTTACACAGTCACGTGATGTGCTTTTTGTTTAAATAAATCAGAAAACTCGCATTGATCTGACTCAGGTAGTTTATAGGTCAGTTGAGGTCCCAATGACATGTATAGTTTTTATTTAACAAGTAGAGGGGGGGTGCACCAGTCCTGGAGATACTGCAGTACCAGGTTGATGCGTGGAGTGGACGAAGCAAGCCCCTATTCCATCTCCCTGTTCCAAAAATCAATTTAATATATGGTCCCCAGGTAGGGGACGTATCAGATATTAAACTGATAAGAACAGATACTACACTTGATCTTAGCCAAAAGGCCGAGAAGCGATAGCACAATACTCACACAGGACAGCGCCTCATTCTACACACACACATTCTCACTCACGGTTCAAAAACTAAACGTTACATTTTGTGCCTCAACAACTCGTTTCTTTCAGCTATAACTATGTAAAACCACATAGAGTGTTGTTTAACTGTTCTAATGCTTATTTATACAGGTTAGTCTCATTGAGTCACGCGGACTCGTTTACAAGAGAGACCTATTTTAGGCAGACAGCAATAAAATATAATCAACAAACTCCACGCTCAGTAATCCAGGTATACAATCCAACAATTTTGAGTCAGGTCATCTGGACAGTTTCTATTTTTTTAGTGCTGAAATGTTTCACCTTCCATCCAGAAGGCTTCATCATTGAGCATGGACTTTGTTGGTTTTGAACCAGTTTGACCTGAATGTCGATGAGAGAGAGGGCCAGCACCGGAGGAGGGGGGCGTGCCAAATGCCCCTTTTCCACTTGCCGGTTCGGGTCGGTTATTGCGCAATATTTGCGTGCCAGAAGCGGGCTGGACGCATTTTCCACCTCACATATGAGCCGCGCCACACCGTGATTCTGGACTGATTTCAGAGCAGGGTTCAGGTGAGCTGAAGCGCGCCGTCCTTCACGTCATAACACAGGGGCGTAGCCAGAATTCTATGAGGGGCGGTTCGTTTAAAGGAGAAGTTGACCAAGATAAAGCAATATGCCTCAATGGCGTAGTGGAAACAGCGTTGGATTGCCGTTCCAAACCTAACGGGTTCAATTCCCACATGGTACAATGTTTTTATTTTATTTTATTCATTCCAGATTAAAAAAACACAAGAAAACTATTTACAGAACAACAAGAAATAAAACAATACATGACATGAAAGGAAGCAGAAGAAGAAAATAATCTTATTATATCTGCCCCTTCTCGAACAAATGTTTTTTTTTTCAAACACTCGATTCAGACAACTTATCTTACGTTTGTCTTTTATTGGGGTAAGGTGCATTGTGGGTCTTTTCAGAACAACAACAACAGATCCTCCATCTGAGCTTGTCCTCGCCCGCACCAAACCGAAGCGTAGCTGATCGTATTGTTGGAGCTCGAACATAATAGATATCATGGCAAAAGAATATGGTTAAGGGTACACTACCTCCACCACGTGTGAGAGCGTAGGATCCTACACCCCGCCCACCGAAGGGCTACAGGAGTGAATGGAGACAGAGCTACATGTGAGCCGATCCGAACTGAACCAGACCGGACCAGACTGATCCGCTCTGCGCCGAGCGAGTGGAAAAGGGGCAAAAGAGACCATCTTAGCACCAACAGAACTGGTTTGTTCCACTTTGGAATACCGGTAAGCTGTTGGGGGAAGAATCATGGGTGACTGCAGCCTGGCACATGTCATGACAAAGTTTACTGAACTTAAACTGACCTTGAACTTGAACTACTGTATCCCTTCTTCATAGTTTTCACTTATCGCAGGTGGATGTGGTCCCTAATAGCCATAATAGACGAGCGACTACTGTACTGCGTTACAAAGTCATACAGAAAATCCTGAAGGGAACAATCCAAATAAGCCTCCACTGGATGGACAAGAACAATTTTCTTCAACATTTGATCAGGGGAGAGCGCGAACGCAGTCCCCCACTACCACAAATTATGCAGTCGAGATTCCCACATTTGGGGAATTCGCAAAGGTCAACACAACCGGAGTGCAATGGCTGAGCCTCACCCTGGGTGAACCACCTTCATGATCATGGTATCTCCCCTGCCAGGTAAGTATGAGTTGTTCAAGTGGCTCCCGAAAGACCAATTTATATCAACCAGATAGCAAGTGATAAAAAAAGAAAGAGAAGAGCATATAAACAAAAATCCAGATGCCATCTTTGCTGATAAAACGTTTAAACTTAAAGCTCCTCAAACAGCCTGCAACTCTGCCGCCCTCATGCATATTTGGAAATCCTTCGAGGAGCTCCTGTAAATGTCTTGTTGCTTGTGTTTATTTTTTGTATCTCTAAAGTAAAGAAAGGAGTTTGGTTGCATATCACCAAAGCCACAAAGTAGCCTGCAGCAGTAGCCAATATGTGGTGATAATCCGCAGCTAAAGCAAGAACGGGCAAGTTCAAATCCCTGTCTGACCTTGCAGAGAGGGATTTATGCAGGCGGGTTATGAAAAGATGCGTTGATGTCTTAATTGTCCCCACGAGTTGGTTTCATGGACAGGAAGGGGAAGCATCTTCAAGGCTAGTCTTTAAATACATCACTAACGTCTTACATGTAATGTGAACTCTTCCTGATGAGTTGGGATTGTTTGAGTGCAGAAACAATTTAACTGCTTTTGAACAGAGAGGAGATGAAACATAATGTTGCTGTTCAACGCAGGCTCCGTTAATTTACGTTTTCACGTCAACAGAAGTACAAGCCATGGCTAACATAAAAACTACCTGTGGACCTTGAAGAACCCTGAGACACAGTCGTAAGCAGAGAAACATGAAACGTGTGCTCCGTTAATTTACGTTTTCACGTCAACAGAAGTACAAGCCATGGCTAACATAAAAACTACCTGTGGACCTTGAAGAACCCTGAGACACAGTCGTAAGCAGAGAAACATGAAACGTGTGCCCTGTCCTTCCTTCTTTTGATGCAATCTCTCTGGCACAGTTAGGGAAACGCAAGCATGAGCAGTGACAGAAGAAAGTAAAATCAGGACGCCTAACTATATCTGTCGTTTTTTTTTGTTCTTCTCCTCTTTTTTTTGTTTGTTTCACGCATCACACAAGATTGTCAGTTCAGTTTATAGCCAGCTGTTTCATCTGTCTGCAGTCATGGTTGGAATTAATAGACCTTTAAACACAGGCAGCTGTGAATTTTCTATACTGTGGCTTGTGGCTGCAGCAAGAACAGTTGTTATTCTGATATGATGAAACATTCCTACAGTATGGTAAGGCTGCTTTGTTTCATCTCATGGAAACCAGGGCAGGGGATTGGCAGCAAGGAATGCAAATGCAGTCAAATAATCAGACTGTTTTGAGATGGCTTTGAGGAAAGTTGGAGGTCGTGTACTCATTTTCTGCAGTTTCTGCAAGAATGAAGTGATCTTTCTATATTTTTTTCCCAAAGCAGATGTTTACCATATTTTTCAGCCTATAAGTCACAGTTTTTTGCATGTTTTACATGCCCTGTGACTTATACACCGAAGCAACTTATTTATGTTTTTCCCCCATATTTTAAATCAATTTTTGGCAAAGATGTGACCATTTTTATTTATTCTGACATTGAAAATATTGAACACATTTTCACATTTTTAGCCGCTAGATGGCACTCGAGTAGTATGGTATGCCACTGTGTCATGTAATAGGTAAAAGTGGCTATTAATGGCACAGTCAGCTTGCCACAGTGGCCACCTTCGTCCAGCTCCGGGATCATGCCTGGAGCAACTGTCAAATCAGCTTCATTTTGCTGTGTCGCCCCGGCAAAATGCAGCTAATATGACAATTGAAGTGTATTTATTAAGTAAAAGTTCAACTGAGACACACCTTTACTATAAAGTTGAGCTAACAAATAATTGTTTTAGGTGCTTATCTTGTTAGATTTTGAAGAAATGTGTAGCGGTGCTCCTTCCTGCTCCCTCTTCTTCTTCTTCATGTAGTTTAATGGTAAATGGTAAATGGAGCTTACTTGTATAGCACTTTCCAGCCCCCTATGAGGGGCCCCAAAGCGCTTCACAGTACCAGCCATCCACCCATTCACACACACATTCACACACACATTCATACACCGGTATCAGTAGCCTGCCATGCAAGGTGCTGCCGGGAGCAACTTGGGATTAAGTGTCTTGCCCAGGGACACAACGAGTTATGCAGTGACCGGGGATCGAACCCCGGACCTTCCGGTCCTGAGCCGGCTGCCCTGCCTCTACACCATCTCGGCCCCTAATGGCGGTTGGCAAAAAACTGAAGGTGTGTATTACTGCCACCTACTGGTGTGGAGTGTGGTTCTAAATGGTTATTTCCCTAATCTATGTACAGTATGTGTATTCTACCGTAATTTTAAATTCTGTTAAACATTTTTGATTTCCTCCCTCTGCACGTTCCCGGTGTAGGAGTCCCACTGTCTGCAGCCTTCTCCAAGATGGCCACCAATAGACTATATGCCACGGGGGGTCGTGACGTATTTCCGGTAAAATGCAACACACATCTGCCACTTCCGGTTCCCATCCACTGCCGTTGTTGTTAGCGTTAGCTCCTAGTAGCAAACCATGACAACGACCCAAAACGGGAAGCGGCTGCACGCTACCGGCACTACACGTGACGTGAGTACCGTTGTGTCCGCCCACCGGTGGGAACAGCTGTTCCGAGGGGGGGTTTCGGCGAAGATTTATCGCGGCTATCCGTAGGGGGAACGTCGCAATAATTGTATATGGTTTTATATGTGTATGGAGTTATTATTGGTGTGTATGCAGATGTTTTATTAATTGTATTACCGGTAAGTCATTTATGTTTGTGTCTTTCCCGCTAACCGGAAGTGCGCCGTCTGTGTAATGACTGCAGGAGTGCTGGAACGGAAGCCCGTGGCATATAGTCTATTGACGCCAGCTGACAGCCATCCACCTGATGAGGAGCAACACTACTTAAGGCTGCAGTCCAGTTTGATCCGACGCTGGAGCATTGTGCCTCAATTGGTATATATGCCTTCAGCCTGAAAAGTGTGTGTCTGAGAGATTTACTTACCTTATGATTTTTGTGCCCGCAGTATCCTGTAAACCCTTGGATCCTGTTTTGCCTGCCAGTTCTGCCTCGTTGCCTCTCGCTTGCCAGATCTGCCTTGCCTGCCATTCTGCCTGTCAGACTCGTCTGCCCCTTTGCCTGATTTTTCCCTTTACTCTGGAGTCTTCGTGGAATCTCCTCTGAGCCTCGCTCCAACATCAGCACCTGTAAGAGAAACAAACAGAGCATCAACATCAACTCGTCCTTCCAACCAGAACCCTCCAACACTGTTCTCTCTTCCAGGCGCTCCAGGGATTCCAAGTGTACATTCCCACACTGTAAATAATAAACACTGTAACCTTTTCTAATTCTCAGTTTGGCTTTTGTCCTGGTTTGGTACCACTCTGGGTTCAGTCAGTCATTACACCCGGAGCACCGAGGCAACACATTTTGAAATACAGCTGATGTGACCGTTAAAGTCCTTTTATTAAGTAAAAGTTAGAGTGAGGTACGCCTTTGCTATAATTTCAAGCAAACAAATAATTGGTTTTAAGTGTTAATCTTATTACATTTTTGTTAAAGTCCTCCTATGCATGTTCTCACAGCCACCATTTGGCAGCCAATCAATTTTTGGCACAACACCGGCCCACATTTTCATGTTGTCAGCGGTGATGCATAATAGATGCAACTTACACGGTGAAGTGACGTATTTCTGTTTTTTTTCCCCACTTTATTAGACATACAGTATTTGGTCTGATGCGTTTTGGACTGATTGTGTGCTTGGCTTTGTAGCTTTGTTTTTATGCTTTCTTCTATCTTGCTTTTAACTGATGTTCAGCACTTAGTTTCTGCTGTGGCTGGTGTTAAAGCGCTTTATGAATAAAGTTGATAATGATGCGATTTATACCATGGTGCAACGTGTACAGCAGAAAATACGATACACACACTGCATGAAATGACACATAACCATTTCTCCTGCTCTAGCTGGGTTATTACAGCCAAAGTGTTCAATTTTAATTTTTCAGACCACAGGACGTGTCTTCCAAATTCAAGGTCTTTGTGTGCATTTGTAAATTGCAATTTGACTTTTTTTTTGTAAGTGTTGCTTTCAGAGTACAGTAATGGCTTCTTCCTGACTGCGAGGCCTTTCAGCCCATGCCGGTACAGAACTTGTTTCACTTTGGATAATGATACTCTCTAACCAACCAGCTTCAGCCACAAAGTGTCTTGCTTTTACTTTACATCACACAGCTACACACGTTCTTTTCAAAAACCCAGAATCGGTCTCCTTCCTGAGAGATGGGATGGCAGGATATTCCCCACAGTGTTTATACTTGTGTTGTATAATTGTTTGAACAAGATCAAGGTGACACATTCAGGCAACTGGAAACTGTACACAAGGAACACCTGAAGTTGTAGAGGGCGTCATGTCCCTTCCCGATATCTTGGCTGATTGCACTTCTGTATAAGGAACAAGTGTCTACATGCAAACAATGTTTCACAACAAAGTGTCAAATGATTGAATTGTTTTTGTTTTTTGTTGGTATCTACGATAAAGTTTATAAGAGGATCTTTTTTTTTCCTTCTTCAAACTGTGATGTGCATCAGCAATCAAAATACTCCGTGCGTCCTGCTTCGTGATGAGTCAGGATAAATCTATAGAATGAATATGAATGAGACTGTGCCTGCTGAGCTTTGAGTGTCTATCTCAGCTTCAGCAGACGCACCACTGACACACACACACACACACACACACACACACACACACACACACACACACACACACACACACATTCAGCAGGAGACGTTTGATCGTTGTGTTACTGACAGTTCAGGCTCCCAGATTCCTGGTCGTGTAGTGTGTGTGGGTGTGTGTGTGTGTGTGTGTACACAGGGTTTGTACTGTTCACCTCACTGGGAACTTGTTGTGCTCCATGCTGCCAAGACAGACGGTTCTGAAAGTGTCATGACAACACGCACATGCACAAGCGTTTCACCTTACAGTCGATGCACTATTGGCTGCTGATATTAGCTCGATGCTGCGTGAGCAGCCAAGCTCGAGTCAACACCTGCTGTGACCCCTTTCCACCTGTGCACATTATTTTAATCCCACATTAAACATATTCAGGAGTCAAGAAGCAAAGTTTCCTGGGCAACCATGATGTGTTTTTTTTTCTTTTCCTTAAATCTTTCTCTGCTGTTTTGTTTGTATCACTGCTATTCTAGTCTTTGGCAGAATTGTGCTGTAAAAGGTTTTAAACTCAGGCACCATGACTGGAGCGTTTCCAGATGTTTTTTTTTATTAATTTTTTTTTTAATGAAGTTGCATGTCTGGATCTTCAGCACAGCAGTGGCACCGGTGAATTCATGATTGTAGGGGTATTTATATGCCTTTGTCCGGTTTTCAAAAATGAAAACTTTCCAAAGCAATTTCCACTGTGTGTCCAGCATTTCCAGTCTTTTGCAGACAAATTTTTTTTTTCACACAAATTAATTTGTTTCCAGTCTCTCCCAACAACACATCTTCAAATTAAACCTTGCAGATGTTATGAAACAAATTCTAGATGTTTCTGTTTTTGTAAATGAGCACAAAATAGTCATGACGCAGACGTAAATTAAAATCCTAGCATTTTTTTTTAAAGGATTGTAAATCATCAGATGTCTTTCAGTCTCATGAGGAGGCTGAGGTTGTAGCTGTTTTGGTGAAAGCTTGTAAATGCACTTCAACATGATCATGTGTTATTGTGAGAAATCTGCGTGCTCAGAGTTTATGTTGGGATGACTAGCTGCTACTCCAACATCAAATTCAGCTCAGTATCTTTAGATATGACCGTGTTATAGTTATTTCTGTGCTGGCCAAGGATAATTAGCTGTGACAGCCATTTTGAACTGGGTTAACTCCAAATACCAATGAGTTGTAGACGTACTAGTGATTACTTTCAAAGAGTTTCATTATTATTATTTTTACAAAGTATTTAAAGGAGCAGTGCACATGCATCAATATTCCATGAATATAAATGTGCTGTAAATATATCTTGTTACGTTTTATTTGAAGATGTGATCTGTTTGGGAACAGTTTCTGTTTTAAATGTGCTCTATAAATAAATCTGACTTGACTTGGCTTGGCATGTGAATTAACACGAAGCTAAATTTCATTTGTTGTGCTAAGCAGATAAAAAAAATAAAAACCGTTCACGAAACAAGTGCACAAAAATACTGTTATCGATTAAAACAGTAATTAAAAAAAATCCCGCACACATCTCACGCTATAAGTTTCACAGTCTAAAATTGTCATATTTCATGAATGAGTGCATGCCTGACATTCTTTTAGCCTCGTTTTAAGTTTCTTTTTTAAAACACAATAATTATCACTTCATTCCATTAATGTGTAAAATAAATAAATTGATGTCACTGCTCACCTTGGTTTAGTTCTCGGTCTTGTTATGAGTACTGTACTGTACGTACTTCGCCTATCCTAACACACCTAACACAGTGTAATTAATTAATACAGTACAGTAATAAAAATATAAATTAAATAAAAATATAATTTCTTACTTTGAGGTGGTCAAAGCCGCTGCTGCGTCCCGTGTTAGCTCCCGTGTTAGCTTCTGGAGCTAGCCAGGCCGGAGGTGTTCGCGCGGCGGCCTGGCACGATCGGCGATAAATCCGCGGCTGCCTGAGACATCCACAGAGTTCACAGAGACGTTTCCAGCTAGTAATTAATCCATATGAGGCGATCCTGGTCACCAGTCTTCAAAGGCCGGCTCCCGGCAGCCGGCCCGTGACTGAACCTAAAATGGCGTCCGGTGTTCTACTTAACTTGTGACCGTGTAAACTGGAGACCTTCTTCTTGCTGCGCAAGATTGCGCAATCATGACAAAAATGATCAGAAATGATCATTTTTATCATAATTATTATTTATAAAGCCTTTAAAACAACCACAGCTGCAACAAAGTGCTGTACACATGAAATTAAGAACATTTAAACACAAAAAAACAAAAAAAAAAATTATTATTTTTTTAATAATTTCATATTTTTATTAAATATGATACGTTCGTAGGTCCGGGTTGCCGTAGGTCGATGGAGTCGTAGGTAGGGGGTTACCGGTAGCTGTAATGTAAAAAGGAATGGGCAGAAGATTAAATCAAATTCAGTGTGTTTCCTAAAGCCTAAATGGAAGAGAGAAAAAAACTGGAGCGGTACAGGAGTGGAAATGATTCTGACTGGGAGCAGGATGGGAGCAGGAGTCGGACAGGAGTTTTTTTTTTTTTACTCTGGTCCAGGATTGGGACAGGACAGGATTTTTTCTGTGGGACCAGGACAGGACAGGAGTGAAAATCCACTCCCGTGTCATCCTCTAATCTGGAGGTGTAGATGTTTGTGATGGTGGGGAAGCTGACTCCAACAAACGTATCGTACAGTATAATGGATGAACTCAAGACAGAAGCATCAGAGGTCATTAAATAGGCAACAAGGATCATCTGATCAACAAAACCAACAGGCAGAGAATACAAAACCATGGAGAGTAGCACATATTGTAATACACAAACTCACAACAAATTTTATTTAGAAATGTATCTGATTAAAAAAGCTTTTTAAATGTATTAAATCAACATTCAGGTGGCAATATGATACTGTTTTATGGTAAGACACTTACCCTATCTGTTTCAGTTACACCAGTCAAATATAATATTCAAAATTGTCCCAAAACAGCCTTTTAGAGAGTCAGAGTCAGAGAGTCAGAGAGTCTTTATTGTCATTTGCACCGCATGTGGTACATGTGATGAAAACGAGATTATGTACACGGGGTCCCAGTTACATCCAACAACAAATGCAATAGAAAAACAGTAATAACATCTAGAATTAACTAAGAAAAACATCAACTAGTAATACACTAAGCCTAATATAGTGGGAATAAACAGCAGCACGAACATGAGTTTGTATGAGCAGATGGTCACAGATGAACACAGATGAACACAGCAACAAGAAAACAGAGGAATTTATGAGAGGAACTTCTGAAAATATGAGTAAATGGTGTAGTGGCAGGGCTTTTGACTTGGGACCCGAAGGACGCGGGTTCGCGCCCCGGCCCCGGCCACTACACACCTTGGGGTGTCTATGAGTGCACATCTAATTAATAATAATTATATAAATAAAATAATTTATATAAATAAAATAATTAATAATTCTCCAGCTCCCCGAGCGCGACTACGCTGCTCGCTGCACCACCTGGTGGTGGTTGGGTTAAATGCAGAAGACCAATTTCGTCTGTCAAGTATGGGAAACATACACAGATGACAAATGTGACAAATTATTATTAATTATTAAAGTAAACATCTAAAAGCTCCAAAAGTTAGTTTGGCTGCTAAAAGTCTGCAAAGAAATGACTTCTCTCTGAATTTTCTGTGTTTTTATACACGTTGAACTCTTTTATTTTTCCTTCACATTTCACCTGTTTATTCTTCCCAGCCAAGTGCTTTTCTGCATACATTTGTATAACTGCAGTTTTTTTTAAAGGTTATAGCAAATAAACCCACTTCAAGGTGACATACCTGCAGAAACACAATAAACCACTAATTCCAGATTATCATAAATAAATCAAAAATACAACATTTTTACGCAAATGATTTGCATTCGTATTTCCTATCTACATCTTTGAGTTGTTAATTACAGCTCGGCTGCACAAAGGTAGTCACACGTGTCACACAATAACAATAGAGGGCAATTTGTTCACAGAGAGACATTTCTGACGCACTGAGTTTGTCCGAGCAAGCTCTTTTCAAACCAATATGTGCATTACCCTGCTTGGGAGTATTTGACAGATCCACTGCTATTAAAAGTGTGATTAGGCAAATTATATATGGCGGCTTTTCATCTGAAACTTGAGGACAAGTTTGAATGCAGGACTGGAATTTTAATCAGGTGTCTGGGCTTTATAGCTTTCCATGAAGCAAAGGGAGAGTTTATGGAAACCCTGAAGAGGGGGCACTTTTTGTTGATGAGAAAAAAGTGGGAAACATTTTGAGAATCTCTTATAGTTTAAGTTTTAAAAAATTATATTAATTTCTTTAAATAAATAAAAATATATATATACTGTATATTGTATGTATATAT
>JBBPBX010041555.1:13264-28811 GCA_038048925.1 Garcialebias charrua
GAATAACAACAAAGTTATTGTCGCCTACTGCAAACACACATCTCATGCACAATTTATTGCTGGACAGCAATAATAAGGGGGCTTTAAATTATACTTTTTTCTAGTGAAAAATCTTGCAAAACTTTGCCGAAAAGCCTTTAACATATGAAAATTACCACAAACTTCTTGTTAAAGAAATACAGTATATTCACACGTTGTAGATAGTTCTTTGAACAGCCTCATTTTGACCCACTAGATGTTTGAACAAGTGGACCGATGCTCCTTTTATACAAACTTTGCATTACAGGTGGTCCCCGGGTTACGGCGGCCTCGACTTAAGGCGTTCCGACTTTACGAACGCATCATATTAATACAAATGTGAAATATAAAAAACAAACAAAAAAAAACTTTTTTTTGTGTGCGTGTTTAAATGTTCTTGATTTCATGTGTACAGCACTTTGTTGCAGCTGTGGTTGTTTTAAATAAAGTATCATTATTTTTATTATTTTTATTATAATTTTTAAGCCTATTTGCGCAGTTTACAGCAGTTTCCGGAAATGCCGCCGTGTCCGCCATTTTAGGGTTAGCTTCGGTTAGCTCCGGCCTCGACTGCCTGCTTTGGAGGACTGTGTGTCCGATAAGAGGTTGCCTCATACGGATATGTGAGCTGGAAACGCTCGGTGAACTCTGTGGACGTCTCAGGCCCAGAGCAGCAGCCGCCGATCGCTAACTCTGGACGCCGAGAGCTACGTTTTCGACAGTGTCCACCATTTTGCGGTTAGCTTCGGTTAGCGTGACCGGAGGAGCCACGAGCTAACATGCTCGCCAGCAGGAGATGCCTGCTGCAGCCGGGAGCTCGCCTCGATGTCTGACCGTTAGCCTCAGATGTTGGATGAACACCGAGGTAACATGCTAAAACGCAGATAAACAGCTGCACACTCTTTTTGGAGGGATGACACCGAGCTAACAGGGGGCTAAAATGCTAACGCTAGCCCCACCGGAGACACGGACCCGACGGGCGGCGGAGACCAGCTCACAGTAAGAAATTGTATTTTTTATTTTTATTTAATTACAGTACTGTATGTCTCTAAATGTACTGTACTGTATGTGTTTTTTGATAATTATGTAGCTGTGTTAGGATAGGCAAAGTGCTTGGTAACTTGGTAACTGTTCATTACCGTTACCGTACATGTACGTGTATCAGTGGCGGCTGGGGTGTACGTTCCGACTTACGTTAATTTCGTGTTACGAACGGTGTGTAGGAACGGAACTCGTTCGTAAGTCGGGGACTCCCTGTATTTGGTTATTTGAGCAGAAATGAACGAAGTTCCTGCAGGAGGTGGCCCAGGCTGAAACCAAAGTGCTACAGCTAGCTGCTGCTGCTATTTGTGGTTGCAAATGTTCACAGAATCCTTTTTAAACAAAAAGCACTAAAACAACAGCTTAGCACGACGACAGAAAACAGAAATGAAAGAGGTTGTTTCTATAATAACCAGCTCGTTTCAGTAATAACCAAAATAAATTCCAAGCCCAGGATGAGAGCGCACGGAGTCTCAGTTAGTTTTGGTGTTGAAAACATTTCAGCTGTTCTGTTTGGATGTAACCAGTATAACTAAATAAATAGATAAACAAACAAACAAAGAAGAAGTCACAACAGAAGTAATCTCAGGGCACTGAACAGAAACATACATAAAATAATAATTTAACATTATTTATGTGAGGAGCAGACTGATTTGAGTTTAACTCTATCAAATAACTCTCATCTTGAACAAGCATGAAGGCGACAGTGGAAAGGAAAACTCCCTCATGAGGAAGAAACCTTTAGCAGAACCGGGTTCAGGACAAGTGGTCATCTGCTTCAACCAGCTTGGTTTGAGAGGAACAGATACACAATGGCAGGTCAAGAATCACATGTTAAGATAGAAATAGTATCAAATGAAAACTATTCAATTTTAACAATTCATTTAAGAAATGAGATCAATTTGTCCTCTAGTAGTTTAAGCCTATAGCAGCAAAACAAGCCAACACTAACTATAGGATTTATCAAAAAGTAAAGTATTGATCCCAATCTTCAAACTGGACAATGTGTCAGCCTCATGGACAGAAACTGGAAGTTGGTTCCACAAGAGAGGAGCCTGACAACTGAAAGATCTTCCTCACATTCTGCTGCTGGAAACTCTAGGAACCACAAGTAAACCTGCAGTCGGAGAGAGAAGTACTCTGTAAGCAAAATATGGAACAATAAGATCTGTAATGTAAGATGGAGCTAGGTTGTTGAGAGCTTTGTAGGTTAGAAGTAGGATTTTGAATTTAAATCTGGACTTGACAGCATGAAGTTGAAGAAGAAGAAGAAGAAGAAGAAGAAGAAGAAGAAGAAGAAGAAGAAGAAGAAGAAGAAGAAGAAGAAGAAGAAGACTATGGTAGAATTATGTGAGGCCATTTAAATTTTTATTGTTGTTTCAGGATCACAAAAAGAGAAAGAGGAAGTGATAAAAAAAAAGAATAAATCTGACATTTAAAACTTCTTTAATGGACAAATATAACACAGGGTTTCTTTTAGTTTGGCACTGTGTGGCTGTCCTTAATAAAAAGTATACATTTTTATCTCTGTTTCACATCATTTTTAATTCTTGTAAGTAAGTACATAATAATGCAGTGTGGCAAATAGTAGACTGATAATTGATTGTTTTTTCCCCAGTATTCCAAATAAATGAGCATAAATGGAAAAAAAGATCTCCCTTCCTCAACCGTCCTGTAAATATAACACGACGTGCAAATTTTATGAAATGCTCATTATAGGCTCAATTAGCAATAAATTGCTACAAATTGCTATAAATTCTCTTTCTCCCAATGCTTTAAAAGTGATTTTTTTTTTAATAGAAAAATGAATGTATCATGCAACACCTCCCAATACTGTGTGACAATGGGCAGAATTATTTTCTTAAGCTTGGATTAAAACAGCCATAAAGCCACCACTGAGCTCCTAAAATGCATCAAGGAAATGCTAGATTTTTATTAACAGGAAAGTTCCTGATGGAGTAGGGCTTTAAAAGTTGACTTGAATAAAAGACAGGCAGGTATTCAGAAGCAGGATGAAGACGGGGAGGATGGATGAGTGGGATGGAGCTTGGTTATGACTGAGGAGGAATGAGCTGCAGGGCTGGGTGTAGAAGCAGAGCAGGTAGACGGAGGAGTTAGTGAGCGGTGTCATTTTCCCCTCACGGCACAGAGAGGCTGGAATTACAGCACACAGCATGTGTGTGCTCGTCTTCAAGTATTTAGACCATTTGCAAGTAGGGCTGTAGTGATACAATAATCTCACAATACGATACACAATATTCTGCTCACGATACGATATATATTGCGATATTCAGCAAACGATACAATTCAATACACTTTTGCGATTTTCTGAAAGATTTTAGGGACAGAGTGATTTGGGTGACATTTTGAGACTGTTATAGACTTGGATTGAATTAATTTAACTGAAAACTGATTAAAAGCAACAACTACACAATACCTGGCTCTGGTTGGACATGGACACTTAAAGTCGACATCTGGACAAAATGAATCAAAGAAGTGGTGAGAAAACCTGTTTCTTTTAATTGAAACAGTAAAAACTGTAGCTTACATGCATTTGTAAAGTAAATAAAGTGCACCAAGTGCCCTGCTCTGAATAGTTTGAAACCTTTTTAACCTTGACACTTAACATCTGAATGAATCACTCTAAGTGCTTGGTAAGTAAACAGTAATATGACTTCTCCAAAACAGTCTATAATTCAAGTAATGAAGAACATTTATGTGATACATGTAAGAACAGTGATGATATCTCCAGCGGTGGAGAAGACTCTCTCTGAGGATACACTGGTGCCAGGGATGCAGAGGGATCTAAAAAAGCTAAGTCTGGTCCTCTGGACAATCAAAAAAATATATAAATAAAAAAAAATATATAAATAAAATATATAAATAAATAAAAATATATAAATAAAATAAATGTACAATACTAATAGCTGCCAGGGTCCTGATGAGAGTGCGTAAGTATGAACACATCACTCCTGTACAGGTAGTCCCCGATTTACGAGCGAGATCCGTTACAACGAGGCGCTCGTAAACCGGAAATCTCGTAATTTGGAACGGCCGCCATTTCTCTCGTAAATCCGGAATTTCGCTCGTAAATTGGAACGGTTTTCGCTAGCGCGACTACAAACACTCTATTTTCATCCAAAAACTGCTTATGAGTGCATAAAAATGATCGGAAACGTGTGTCCATATGCTTATCTAACTAACTGTGGTGAAAAAACACATGAAAACTCAGTATTTTTTTCGTTTTTTCCAAAAATTCGCAGCTCGTAAGTCTGGAACCTCGCAGATCAGAGCGCTCGTAAATCGGGGACTACCTGTACTGCGTTCACTACACTGGCTTCCTGTTTCTGCCCGGATCACGTACAAAATTTATCTGCTCACCTTCCAGTGCCTGTACGGTAATGCACCATCCTATTTAAAAGAACTTCTCACCCCTCACTGTCCTTCCCGCACTCTCCGCTCTTCCAACACCCATCTTCTTCTCACTCCCAGGTCTCGGTCTCGCACAATGGGAGACCGGGCTTTCTCCTGCGCTGCCCCTCGGCTGTGGAACGCCCTGCCCTCATATCTGAGGGCCCCACAGACCGTGACATGTTTTAAAAAAAGTCTTAAAACCTTTCTTTTTATCCAGTTTTTTAAATAATTAATTGTGCTTTTGTTTTTTATTGCACCCAGTTTTTTGAGTATTTTATCTGCATTTTGTGAATTTTAAATTTTTGATGCAATCATCTGTGAGGCTCCATCCTCTTTGTTGCATTTATGATTGATTTTTATCTTGATTTTATTTTTCATTGTAGCACTTTGAGATCTGTTTGATGTAAAGTGCGTTATAAATAAAAGTTATTATTATTACTTGTACATGAATATCGATTTCTTCTGGGAAAGAAAAAAATCGATATATATTGCGATATCGATATTATTACACATCCCTATTTGCAAGCTGCATGTGGTCACAGCTGTGCTGTGTGTGTGTGTGTGTGTTTGAAAACCTTACACACAAGCAGAAATGGACTAGTGAGAAAGTGGATAGTTGTCCCGATCAGCATAATCACAGCTGGCTTTGTGCACGGTCAGGCGCGCACGTCGGCCTGCACTCCAGCACTCAGCCTCACGCTGCTTCTGTGTGGAGTTGTGTTCCCTCTGGATTTGGGGTGTGAATGAAAATCTCATTTCCAGCTCTAAGCCGCTTCGGTTCAGGAGAACCACGGGCCGGGGGTTGCTGAATCTAATCTATTTCTTCCCTTATTGGATTGGTAGCCTGCCAGGTGCTGACCAGCTGTTTCCCATCATGCATTTGAATGTCACACAAAACGATTGCGTCACCTGTAAAATAATCTGAACAACACTTTGTTGGTTTCATTGATTTGTGTTTCTGTTTATTGAACTTCCTGTCAGTTTTCATGCATCCACCCTGCCTGCCTGCGTTTTGCCCACGACCACCACGGAAGGTAATGTTGGAATTGTGTGTAAACGTGTGCGTTTGTGTCTGCAAGCAAAATATTCTGAGCAGCGTTAAATAGACATTAAGAAACTTTCAGAAAGGAATCATTGAATGTGCACCTACAACTGATTTATTTTTGGTGAGCACTCAACATAAGAAGTCAATTGACCTTAAAAAAAACACAAATTTAACTATGACTCCATCAATATTGAAAATCTTGAACCAAAATTTGTTGTCTGTGCTCTCTAGTGCCACACATTTCACAAGATCACAGCTTACAATTTTGGCATTAACTGAGTTGCTGCTGATGTTTAATTTTCATTTTATTTTTTTATCAAAATGTTCCATGAACCACTGAATGGATTTTAACAACATTCTCATAAAGAAATCACTTGATGTTCATCTACAACATATTAACTTTAGGAAACAAGCCATTTCAAGATGGCTGCCAGAGCCAACTGACGCCAAAAAAACACAATCAGCTAAAATGTTGTCAGTTTGACAGATTTTAGGCCAAACTCGAGTGTGGTAGTAGCTGTGAGTCCTCTGTCACACATATTTGAGTGACAGGAGTTTTTGTCTTAATATTGGTAATAGTGTAGCTGCTTCAGTGCCTGTTTCCTGCGGAGGTCCACTCAATTCTTGGACCCCTTCTGTTTTCACTGTATCTGCTCCCTTTCGCTGTGGCTGAGTGGTTAGAGCAGTTGTCCTCCAATGCAAGAGTTGGGGGTTCGAATCCATCAGCAGTCACTTGCCGAAGTTGTCCCTGGGCAAGACACTGAACCCCTCATTGCCTCCGATGTGTGTCCCATCATGTGATAAAGCTCTGATTAGTCTCTTTAGAATTCCATCCATCCATCCATTTTCGTCCGCTTATCCGGGGTCGGGTCGCGGGGGTAGCAGCCTAAGTAGGGAGGCCCAGACTTCCCTCTCCCCAGCCACTTGGAGCAGCTCCTCTGGGGGAATCCCAAGGCGTTCCCAGGCCAGCCGAGAAACATAGTCCCTCCAGCGCGTCCTGGGTCTTCCTCTGGGTCTCCTCCCGGTGGGACATGCCCGGAACACCTCACCAGGGAGGCGTCCAGGAGGCATCCTAACCAGATGCCCGAGCCACCTCAACTGGCTCCTCTCGATGTGGAGAAGCAGCGGCTCTACTCCGAGTCCCTCCCGGATGACTGAGCTTCTCACCCTATCTCGAAAATCTCAGGAAATCTCGCGCGGCTCAGCACGGAATATCCGGTGGAAAAGGATGAAAGGGGGTCTCTGCGACGCACATATGACGTAACATCCGACCCGAGCCGACCGGTGGAAAAGGGCCATAAGGGAGAGTCCAGACACCCTGCGGAGAAAACTCATTTCAGCCGCTTGTATCCGAGATCTCGTTCTTTCGGTCTCTTTAGAATTATTTAATAATAATTAATTAAATTTATAACGCACTTTTCATTAACAAAAATCTCAAAGTGCTACAAAGTGCAACAAAAATCAAAGATCAAATAAAAACAAGTGGTAAAATTAGGTAAGATCAATGATAATATCAACTAAGATCAAAGATAAAATCATGTGGAGGCAGAGTAGGCTTGCTTAAAAATAAAAGTCTTTAAGCCTTGTTTAAAGTCAACCAGTGACTGTGGAGCTCTCAGGTATTCAGGGAGGGAGTTCCATAGGCGGGGGGCAGCCACACAGAATGCCCAGTCTCCCATGGTCCTTAATTTGGTTTGAGGAATGTGAAGGAGATTACTGTTCTGTGATCGAAGAGACCGGGTGGATGAATATTTGTTCAATTAGCTTAGTAGAGATCTGCTGTATGAATGTGTAAATGAGGCACAGATTGTGTTGTAAAGCGCTTTGAGTATCTTGATCCGATAGAAAGGCGATAAGTACAGTCCATTTACCATTTATAATAATAATAATCATTTTATTTAAAAGTGCCTTTCAGGACACCCAAGGACACTTAACAAACCAATACAGTTCAAACATTATCAGTGACAAATTGAAATATAAAATACATAAAGATTATAAAATGCAAAATAATAAAAATACATTTAGTAAAGTTAATGATAAGCTAGTCTAAAGAGATGTGTTTTCAGGGCTGTCTTGAACAGAGAAAGGGAGGTGGTGTTTCGAAGGTCTGGCGGTAGAGCGTTCCAGAGGTGAGGGGCAGAGCAGGTGAAGGCCCTGCTCCCCATGGTGGAGAGGCGGGCAGAGGGTACATGGAGATGTAGTGAAGAGGAGGATCTGAGAGAGCGTGATGGGATGGAGATTTGTAGGAGGTCAGATAGATAAGGAGGGGCAAGGTTGTGGATAGCTTTGAACGTGAGGAGTAGAATTTTGAAGATGATGCGTGATTTAACCGGGAGCCAGTGGAGCTGCTGCAGGACAGGAGTGATGTGGTTATAGTAGGAGGTTTGAGTGATGACACGGGCAGCTGAGTTCTGGACCATCTGTAACTTGTGGAGAGATTTGTTGGGGAGGCCATAGAGAAGGGAGTTGCAGTAATCAATACGGGAAGTCACAAGACTGTGCACCAGGATGGCTGTGGAGCGGGGTGTGAGAGAAGGACGGAGACGGTTAATATTACGGAGGTGGAAATAGGCAGACCGAGTAATATTGTTGATGTGTGAAGTGAAGGAGAGAGTGGTGTCGAGGATGACACCGAGGCTCTTGACCTGAGGGGAGGGGGATAGCAGAGAGTTGTTAAGGGGGACGAGAAGATGTTCTGATTTTGAAATAGAGTTTTTGGTACCAACAAGAATGATTTCTGTTTTGTTGCTGTTTAGTTGAAGGAAGTTGTTAGAAAACCAGTGATTTAGCTCGTTGAGACAGTCGGTGAGGATGGAGGGTGGGTGGGTGGAGTTAGGTTTCGCATTTGGGGTCTATCCTAAGGAAACATGGTCTTTCTTTTCACTGAGATGCCGATGATTGTCAGATTCATCTGCCATTAAAACCTAATAGTTCAGTGTGATTTGATTTAGTATTTTATTGTTCTGTGTTTTTACGTTACATGCGAACTCCACCCAGAAAGGACCCCGGCTGGGATTTGAATCGGCTATCTCACATCTTAAATATCTAAATATAAACTCTGTCTCTGGAAATCACTTTTCTCCTTTTGGTTTTGGCTCGTATTTAAGGACTGATAGCCAGAGACAATATTTTGGGATGGAACTGAACCAGTTACTGGGTCATTTGTACGTCTCCTAAACAACAAGCACACCTAAATATTTTACCAAATCGTGTTTTTTTTTTTCTACTCCTAAAATGTTTCATTAAGTAAATGTTTAGGTTTTATGGTTTATTTTCTTCTGATTCTGCCATCGTAGGCACTGTTTTCTCGACACAGTCTGACTTCTGTACATCCCATCCTGCACAGTTTGACTCAGTCATAAACATGTAAAAACACATTACACTGATTGTTCTCCCCATCACTCTGCATTTATCTCCTCGCAGCTCATCTTCCCTGAACTCCAGGACAGCACTGTTAACTTTACTGGTTTTATGATTTAGCATGTGTCATCAGTGTGAATCCCTCCCCCACACACTGTAAATCCGGCTTACATCACAGCACAGCAACCTTTTTTAGGGTTGAAGGATGAAATTCGGCTGTTTGAGGAGCTAACATAGACGAAGGCACAAAATCTGAAATATATATTTTAATGTACCTTTTTTTGATGCAAAAAAAAAAAAAAGAGGAGGAAACTTAGGGGAGTGTGCTCCATTAGCAAGATGAATGTCCTATCTTGCATTTTTAGACAAAATGTTCAAATCTGCATAAAAAATTCAGCAGTTTTTAATCTGAATGCATCTCAGCCTCGCAGTTTTTCTTGAATCTTGCTGAAACGAGGGTGAGGACGACAGCGACCTGCTTTACAAGCTCCTGCGTCAAACCATCTGTGTAGTTTGGACGTAACGAAGCTGCAGCAGAACACATCTCTGTATCGCTCGTTAATTGTGTTGCATCCTTTCAGCGTTTCCTCGTGCGGTTGTTAAGTAGCTTCGCTGTTACTGCTGCGGCTGATTTGAAGTCACGGGAGCAGGCGATGCACCCGTCAGACTCTGTTTACGGCTCAGCAGGGCGCTGGAAAAAAAATTCCTCTGCACGTCCCGTTTGCACCCACGCAGCTTCAGCGACATGATGCAGAGTGTGACAGCTGCTCCCGGCCTTTGGCTGACAGGAACAGTGTGTGCACAAACACAGGTGTGGAGACACAAACAGGAAGCAGCTCAGGTAGGACACACCTGCTCATCCACGCCTGTCACAGTTTGTTCAGATGAGTTTCTTATCACGCTCTTCAATATTTTATTTTTATTTTATTTTTATTTATTTATTTATTCATTTTACATTTGTTAAAAGGAAAAATCTTCTTTCATGAAATATTTAAAACAAGAGAAAAAAAAAAACATAAAATGAAAGGAGGCAGGAAGAAGAAAAAATCTTATTATACCTGCCCCTTTTTTTCCAAAAACAAAAACAAAATCAAATACAAACAATTCACTCCAACAATAGTATCACTAAGCAATCGATCCAAAAGAAAAACTCATTTCAATTTTAACATTTTCATGTACAAAAAACTCGAGTAATACTTAAAAAAAGAAATTTTTAGTATTTTGTTAACAATTTAGTTTTGATCATTTTTTTAAACACAAGCACTGACTTAGCAGATTTAACTTCATTTCCTAAACCATTCCACAAATCAACTCCCTGTATTGAAACAGACCGTCCCTTTAAGCTTGTTCTATACTGAGGTTTAGCAAAAATCTCAGTTCCCTTAAGATTGTAGCTGCTCGTCCTCTTTACAAAATTAATTTGAACATTTGAAGGCAGTACATTATTATGCGCTCTATACATCACCAACAAAATGTTGTAATCAACTAAATCATAAAACTTTAGCAACTTGAGTTGTTGAAACAATACATTCGACGGATGACAGTAAGGCTTTCTCGTAATTATTCTCACAGCTCTTTTTTGTAAAATAAAAATAGGCTTCGTGATGGTTTTACACGCCTTTCCCCAAACTTCAACACAATAAATTAAATGTGGAACAAAAATTGCATTATACAACAGATACATAGCTTTATCATTCAAAAAATCTTTCACTTTGTAAAGCACCGCAGTAGACCTAGATAACTTAAGTTTAACTAAATTTATATGCTGTTTCCACGACAGTTTGTCATCAATAACTACCCCCAAAAACTTCACCTCGCTTACTCTGTGAACTTCAACACCATNATTTTGGAACAACAGAACAAGCAATAAGATGACATATTTACTTATTTCTGCAGGCACGTTTAACTTAAAGTTTAGTTACTGGCTTAGGAAAAATAAGTTTAAAGAGTGAGGGTTGAAGGAAAGATGGAGGGAGTGAAGAGAGGTAATATTTTGGTGTGTTTAACCAGGAAAAGGCACACCTCCGGTCGGCGTCAGCTGGACTCTCGTTCGCGATGAACAACAACTTTTACCTTTGAGAAGATTTCTTGTCTCGACTCCGGTAAAGTTGGTTAGCCTCAACGTACACGGACCGTCCATCCGGCTCACGTCTAATGAAGGTTTGTATCACTACAGTGCCAAACCTCATTCAAGATGGCCGCCACCGCTAAGCAACTTTATCAACCATCAAAATGGTCCGAACTCAGCCAGTTGCACAGCTACTCATTCCCAACACACCCCCAGGCACTAACTGATCATTTCTAATCCATGTTTAGAACTTTTCCATAAACTATTGAAGTCAATGTTGTCCGTCTGTTAGCAAAATATTTCATAAACTTAAGAACGCATTTCACGAAACTCTCACAGTCAAACTCAAATTCTTAAAACTGGCCAGGCAAACACAAAGACGACTTCAAATCGGTCAATTTAGTAGCGATCAAGTGAAAATGTAAATTCCCTGCATTTTTACTCTGAGCTCTAACAAATTTCGGCATAGAATGATTTAGAAGGTTTGACTAAAATGGCAACAAGTCATCAAAACTGTCAGTGACGTTATTCCTTCGAGGAACGTTAAGACAGCTATTAATATTTAAACTCATACACAGCACTTGTTCGTTTACGTGTATATTTCAACAAGCATGTAAATAATATTTACATGCTTGTTGACACTAATTAACCCACTGGAACAGGAACGCACGTCGCAGAAATGTTTGCAAATTATTCAGTCAAAGCGTAATTATTAAATAATATCTGTCGGCGCACTGCTTCATAAATGTTTGTTTGGTTTAATGGGACATTTGCTGATCTGTGCTCACATCGCAGACTGAGCAGGACCTCCACTTAATTAAAAGCAAACTGGTGAAGTTGATTAGATTACCTGCTGAATTAGTTGTTTGTGCAGAATCCACGGAGCACGGGGTCGTTTGCATCAGCTGCCCCTTTATTAAAACTTGATTACAGCTTACAACATCTGCACCCTGCCTCCAGCTGATTATCTCTCTGTTGATTTTTGTTTATTTGTTTATTTACTTTGCTCTATTTGCGGCTGCAGACGAAACCAGTTCTGCAGACAACAGTTTGTCCTCTTTTTGCTCAATTTCAGCATTTTACATGTTTATTTTTTATTAATATGTCTCGTTAGCCTCTGATGCACAGTCCATCATGGCTGTTAAAAGGTTATTTCCATTCCGTGTGTGTGTGGGAGAGAAGCTGTGGGCAATATCAGCGTTGTTGCTGGTTTATGTGTGTGTGCAAATGAAGGATATTTTATTCCATTTGTGCTGGAGTGAAAGTGTCTGAGTGGGATATCACTTAAAACAAATGGGTCCCAGAGGAGAAGTGAAGCAGCAGCAGAGCAGGGTTTTCTTTGCTTGATTGTTTGTGCACAAGACTGTCTGACAGAAGACAACACAGCCGTAGAAAACAAATCGTCATTGTGTCGAGCCACAATCAGCTCCGTGTCACAACAGCAGCTTCAATGTTTCCATTTTTGTAACGTTCCGTTTGAAAAATGTCTCAAAAAGCCGCTGCGGTGCTTTCAGGAACATGCTGCATCCACAAGTGCTGAGCAGTGGCCTTGGGAAACGGTTTTTCATTCAATTAGATGAGCTGGCATCACATTCAACGAGTTTCTCTGGGACTTTTCAGGAGACGTTCCAAACTCAGTGACCCTTCTGATCAAAACGACACGTGTCCAAAATGTCAAGTTTTTATGAGCTGCAAATACTTCGAAAAAAATATGTAGCTCTAAACCCGAGTGTCTGTTCCCACAAATTATAAATGAGAAACAAATGATCTTAAACTGTGTGGAGGATTAGTGGCATTTTCTTTTTGACTGTTTTCTTCAACTGAGCGTCCCACAGAATGAGAAAATTCACCGATCTGCAACGGGTGAAATATTTTTTTTTAAAAAAGGGTGTCACCGCAAGGAAAAAGGTCCTCAATCTGAAAAGTGTGGATTGTTCTCTTCAGGTCGAGGGTGAGATTCTGCCTCAAGTGGAGGAGTTCAAGTATCTTGAGGTTTTGTTCATGAGTGGAGGAAGAATGGAGCGTGAGATTGACAGACTGACTGGTGCAGTATTGCGGACTCTGTGCCGGTCCAATGTGGTGAAGAGGGAGCTGAGCTGTAAGGCATAGCTCTCTGTTTACTGGTTGGTCTATGTTCCTCCCCTCACCTCTGGTCATGAACTCTGGTAGAGACTGAAAGAATGAGATTGTGGATCCAGGAGGTTGAAATGAGTTTCCTCTGCAGAGTAGCTGGACTCTCCCTTAGAGAGCATCTGGTAAGGATCCTGGATGCCTCCCTAGGGAGGAGACCCCGGGGAAGACCCAGGCCTGGGGACAACTTGGGGTCCTCTTAGAAGAGCTGGAAGAGGTGGCTGTGGACAGAGATGGACCTTCCTGCTCAAGATGCTGCATCCAAAACCAGAACAAGAGGAAGATGATGGATGGATGGATGGATGGTGTCAATTCCTGGAACAGTCTCCCCCTTGAGCTGCGTGCCACCTCTGATCTGACTCTGTTCAAAACCGGACTGAAGACCCACTTGTTCAAAAAAGCTTTCAGTGTGTAACTTTTATTACTTCTGGTATTTTAGTTAGGGATGGGGCAGATCCGATCCAGTATCGGTATCGGTATCCGATACCAGCATATTTTAAGTATCGGATATCGGATCCAACCTACCGATATTTCCGATCCAGCTTCAAAGAGCACATGTGTTCCATCATATTCTGTGACTGCCGTCTTAACATTGTGTGAGTTAAAACCAATGAAGACACTCTTGAGCCTTACAACAAGAAACACACAAACTTTAACAGCACACAAGAGGCAAGTCTATAGACAAAATCCACTCCCCTTAACCACTAAGGGAGTGGATTTTGTTGTCTTTCCCATCATGCTTAGCGGTTTTTTAGTTTTCCAGATGCACCTAAAGCTGGAAAACTAAAAAACTGCTAAGCATTATGGGAAAGACAACAAAATCCTTAGGGGGAGTGAATTTTGGGGTCCTCTTAGAAGATGGACGCTAAGCATGATGGGAAAGACAACAAAATCCACTCCCTTAGGGGGAGTGAATTTTGTTGTCTTTCCCATCATGCTTAGCGTTTTTTTTTTTAGTTTTTCCAGCTGAACCATGAGTGAGAAGGACATGTGTGTGGTATAGACTTGCCTCCTGTGTGCTGTTAAAGTTTGTGAGTTTCCTGTTATAAGGCTCAAGAGTGTCTTCATTGGGTGTATCTCACACAATGTTAAAATGAATAGTCTCAGTACAAAAATTTCTTTAAACAGATTCACATACCTGAACAGTATCGGATCGGGAAAGTATCGGTATCGGCCGATACCCAGTTCTTAAGTATCGGTATCGGATCGGAAGTGAGAAATGTGGATCGGTGCATCCCTAATTTTAGTATGTAGCATTTTTATTTCCATTGCCTCCTTTTATTGCTGCTGTTTTTATTTTTATTTTCACTGATTTATTGTTCCAGTTTATTCATCTTTTTATCCTGTTAAGCACCTTGGTCAATGCAAGTCATTGTAGGAAGGTGCTATACAAATAAAGTTTATTATTATTATTATTATTATTACTACAAAAATATGGAAGCAACCTTATCAATATTCACTCGTTATTCTTCCTTCACATAGTCCCCGACTTACGACGTTTCGGACTTACGAACGCATCTCATAATTTTCTGATGCATGCTCAATAATCCAGGTAGAAAAATCTAAAAAAGCTAAGTCTGGTCCTCTGGACATTCAAAAAATAAAACAAAACAAAGCAAAAAAAAAATGTAGAAACGTTTCGTCTTTCGTCCGAAAGACTTCCTCAGTCTGAGTTGCTGTGTTCAGCTCAGTCTTATAAATAGCACCCTCCCACAGTGTTGCACAACCAGTTGGCTGATGACAGCCTGAAACCAGTTGCTCACATGATCAAGGAGGGCCATCAGCCTAACAATGGATCATTAGCACCCTGATGGTTGTTTGCTATTCACAGAGGGCTGAGTGATACTAGCAATAACAGCATTGTAAGAGGGGGACAGTTGAACCCGGAGGCCTCCACCCCTGTTTAATGATGGACGGTTTCTTTTCACAAAGATGGCCTCCTTTACTCCTCTCTCAAACCATCGTTCCTCTCTATCAAGGATGTGAACATCTTCATCCTTGAAAGAGTGACCGCTGGCGTGGAGATGAGTGTAGACTGCAGAGTCCTGACCTGATGATGTTGATCTTCTGTGCTGGGCCATCCTTTTGGCCAGTGGCTGTTTAGTTTCCCCGATATAAGACTGATCACAGCCCTCCTGACACTGAACAGCATACACAATATTACTCTGTTTGTGCCGGGGGACTGGATCTTTGGGATGAACCAGTCTTTGCCGTAATGTATTTTGGGGTTTAAAAGCCACTGGGACGTTGTGTTTAGAGAATAAACGTCTCAATGTCTCTGAAACTCCCGCAACATACGGAATGACCACTGGTCTGGGTCTGGGTTCCTTCTTTTCACCTGATGGCTGGCTGGAGTCCTGTTTGGGTTTCTTCTCTGCTTTCAGGAAGGCCCAGTTAGGATATCCACATTTCTCTAGAGCCTGTTTTGTGTGTGATTTCTCCTTCTGTCTGGCTCCTGAGTTAGTGGGGAC
>JBBPBX010041556.1:0-28811 GCA_038048925.1 Garcialebias charrua
TTTTTTTTACATTATTGTCTATAGTCACACTACTGTATACATTTACATTTTCACTACCTTTACATCCACACTACAGCTGATATATGTATTCTTTTAACTAGCTTCATTGCATGAGGCACTTTACTTCTATACCAAAATCAAAGACTTCATACATACCATACCATACCATTTTATTTATAGAGCACTTTAAACAGGGACAAGGCCAACCAAAGTGTTGTACAAACAAACAAACAAACAAACAAACAACAGGCAACAGAACAATGAAGTACAGAAAAATAGACAAAAGAACATCGCAGATCATAAAGAAAACAACCAAACATAGATCAGCTGGTGTTGAAAGCGACAGAATAGTAATGGGTCTTCAGACGGGATTTGAACACAGAGAGGGAGGGGGCCTGTCAGACGAGCAGAGGTAACTTGTTCCAGAGTCTTGGGCCTGCTTCAGAGAAAGCCCTGTCACCTCTGCGTTTAAGACGAGTCCCTGGGATTTTCTAAAGTACCTGGTCCGCTGACCTCAGAGCACATGGTGGGGCATATGGGTGTATCAAATCAGAGAGTTAGGCGGGGGCAAGACTGTTCAGCGATTTGTAGACATAGAGGAGGATTTTGAACTGGATACGGAGATGAACCGGTAGCCAGTGCAGGGATGCCAAGACTGGTGTAATGTGCTCTCATTTGCCTGTACTAGTTAAAAATCGGGCTGCTGCGTTCTGGACCAGTTGTAGTCTTGCAATGGTGGTCTGACTGATACCAAACAGGAGTAAATTGCAGTAATCAAGCCTAGATGTAATAAATGCATGAATTACTGTCTCCAGGTTATTTTTGGATAATATGGGCTTCAGCTTAGACAGTCGCCTCAGCTGGAAAAAAACAGGATTTAACGATCATTTTTACATGGCTGTTGAGTTTCATGGAAGGATCCTTTATCACTCCCAGATTTGTGACTTTTTGTTTTTCAGACAGGGCTAGAGCAGAAAGGTCAACACAGTTGTTCGAGATTGTGTCATTGGGAAGGAACAGTATGGCTTCAGACTTCTTATTATTAAAACTTAAGAAATTTAAAGCCATACAGTCCCTGATGCCACCCAGGCAGTCGAGCAGCGGTTGAATAGAGGATGTGCCATTGTTTCTTAGGGGGAAGTAGATTTGACAGTCATCGGCGTAGAAGTGGAAAGGTATGTTATGTTTCCGGAAAATAGCACCAAGTGGCAGTAGGTATAAGGTGATTAGGAGAGGACCCAGGATGGACCCCTGCGGAATCCCCCATTTAAGTGCCGCCACTGCAGAACTAAAATCGTTGATGGACACACAAAAGGATCTGTCAGAGAGGTAGGATCTGAACCAATTAAGGGCTGACCCTGTGATGCCCACCCACTGCTCCAACCTAGCAATCAAGATCTCATGGTTGATAGTGTCGAAAGCGGATGTAAGGTCCAATAGGACAAGCAGCAGAGAGTCACCAGTGTCTGTGGCTAGGAAGATGTCGTTAAAAACCTTCAGTAGGGTAGTTTCAGTGTTGTGGAGAGATTTGAAGCCAGATTGGAATAACTCGAGGATAGCGTGATGCTCCAGGAAGCACTTCAACTGGGACTCGACAATTTTCTCAAGAAGTTTAGATACAAATGGGAGTCTGGAGACAAGCCTGAAGTTAGATACTACTGAGAGGTCAAGCTTTGGTTTTTTCAGGAGAGGTTGAATGATAGCATGTTTAAAGGATTTTGGCATCACACCAGTGGATAAACTGCTATTTACAATAGAGAGAATGGAAGTACCTAGATTGGGAAAAACCTCCTTCAGTAGCCGAGAAGGGACCACATCAAAGGGGGAACCAGATGGTTTCAGGTTGCAGATGACCTGCTCTAGAGAGGACAGAGAGACTGGTTCGAAGTGGTCAAATACAGCAACAGATTGAGGTGAGACGGATAGATCATGGTTGGAAGAGAAATGAGAGCCCGGGTGGTCACAATTTTTTCTAGAAAGAAATGTAGGAAGCTCTCGCACAGTTCAGTTGAAGCTTCCAGGGATGATTGTTCAGTGAGGCGGAGAACAGAACTCCATGTACATGGCCAAGATGGTGTAGAGGCAGGGCAGCCGGCTCAGGACCGTAAGGTCCGGGGTTCGATCCCCAGTCATTGCATACCTCGTTGTGTCCCTGGGCAAGACACAACCCGAGTTGCTCCCGGTAGGACTGGATGGCGCCTTGCATGGCAGTCTACCACTACCGATGTATGAATGTGTGTATGAATGGGTGGATGGCTGGTACTGTGAAGCGCTTTGGGGCCCCTCATAGGGGGATGGAAAGCGCTATATAATGCCCCTTTTCCACTTACCGGCCCAGAGCGGCTCAGTCTGGTCCGGTCTGTTCCAGTTAGGATCGGCTCACATGTAGGTTTTGTCTCCATTCACTATCTGCAGCCCTTCTGTGGGCGGGGTGTAGAATCTCACTCGTCCTACCACGTGGTGGCGGTAGTGTTACCTCAAGCTATTTACTAGCCACCACTAAACATTAGAAGAAGAACACCCTGCAGGACCTTGTCTCACCACCTGTTGGCGGTAATGTCCCTTGAGCTATTTAATGCTCTGATCTTACTTTTATTGCCTTTTCAGCTTGTTTTAAACCCCTGTGTTTTCCATTTTCTTTCTTTATAATAAAGATTATTCTCATATATGTACAAGGTTCCTGTTAACATTGCTTAACACATTGATCGCACTGCCCTGTAATCAGTTAAACTATTTTTACAGTAAGGTACAGATTAGGAATTAATTAGGTTTCAATTGGCCCTGTAATATTAAATGTTTGTATTTCATTAAATTTAAACGGTAATATTTTGTCAGGGATAATTCAAAGTCAAATGCAAATGGATAATTTGGTTTAAACTGTCCCATAAACATTAAAAGCATGTTTCTTTAAACGTAAAAACAAAGTATTAATAATTAAATGTTTGTTGATCAGGAAACTCGTTTGGGCATCCAAGAACAGCTTCATCGGGGTTGATGGCGACGTCTGTGCATCCTTGGAAAAGCTGCTGCACTACTCATGCACCCACAACCCGACATCAGGATGGATGGATGGATGGATGGATGGGTTCATGTTGACATCTGTGCATCCTTGGAAAAGCTGCTGCACCCACAACCCGACATCAGGATGGATGGATGGATGGATGGATGGGTTCATGTTGACGTCTGTGCATCCTGGCAAAAGCTGCTGCACTACTCATGACACGACATCAGGAAGGATGGATGGATGGATGGATGGGCTGTTCAAATCTAATAATCTTTTTCTTATGATTCTTTAAAGGTCAAATGCAAATGGAAAATATTCTTAACTTCCAGTATGTTTTTAAACAAACACTATACTGTACACACTTAACATTGTAAAATATGTTTAGGAAATTATTGTTCAATGACACCACTTAAGAAATAAAATGTTTATTATGAAAACTAAGAAGTGAAAAAAGCACAAAAATAAATACTGCATCCACCTAAATGATTTTTTTCCTGTTGTCTCATGTGCTTCCTCCAGAAGACACAAGTTGATAAATTCTGGTGTTGACTTCTTCGTCTTAACTGTAAAAAAAAGAAAAACATGGTTACCGGTAATTCAGTCTAGAAACTGTTTTATATGTAGATATATTTTATAAGATATATGTAAGATATATATACATATATCAAATATCTCAGAAACCACAAAGCAGATATTTTTCAAACCAACACAATCACTACATGTTTATGTGCATACTGTAAGCTGTTGGAGTTATTTGTATTAAAATTCGATTTTTTTATAGACATAAGTGTGTCGACCTAGCTTTTTTTTTCTACTAGTATTTAACACGTATCTTATATCTCAGAAACCACAAAGCAGATATTTTTCAAACCAACATAGTGTAATCACAACATGTTTATGTGCATACTGTAAGCTGTTGAAGTTATTTGAATTAAAATTCGATTTTTTTATAGACATAAGTGTGTCGACCTGGCTTCTTTTTTTTCTACTAGTATTTAACACATATCTTATATCTCAGAAACCACAAAGCAGATATTTTTCAAACCAACATAGTGTAATCACTACATGTTTATGTGCATACTGTAAGCTGTTGGAGTTATTTGAATTAAAATTCGATTTTTTACGATTTATTTTTGTAGCACATGTGACAGGTTTGGAAGTAGTCAAAACAAATCTATTTAAATCCAGCAGATTTGACCACAACGTGACATTATTAAGGACTTGTTAACCTGAGGAACCCTCGTGGTATAAAGCCAGCTATGAAATATATTTTTTAAGCTTTTATTTAGCTACATTAAAAGAAAGAACGCCGATCGATAGAAATAAAGCCGGCTCACGTGCGCACATGGCGAAACTACTTTTTTAAATCCTGCCGTTTTGACAACAACGTGAAATTATTAAGGAATAGTTCGGCTTAAGACACATGTTTGCTATAATTTTAAATACAAATAATTGTTTTTACCATGTTAATCTTGTAAAGTCCTTCGGTGTTTGCTCCCTCGCGGCAGCCACTTCCTCAAACTCAGTCCAGCCTCCTCCCCACGGTTCGGGGCCAGCCGGCCTGGACCCTGCTCTGAGATGAGTCCGGAATCTTGGCGCGGCGCATCTGTGAGGTGGAAATGCTGTCCAACGCGCGTTTGGCACGCAAATATGACGTCACATCCGACCCGGGCCACCAAGTGGAAAAGGGGCATAAGTAAGCTCCATGTACTGAGTACATAGGCTTCATGTGCTACTTTGTCACTTTACTACAGATGTCGATGTCAGAACCTTCGTTTTAGTTTATAGATATACTTTTTATATTTTAATAATACTATGCTAAAATTCAGGATGGTATCATGCTTCTATTATTTCATTCTTCTGCTTATGCTTATTAAATGTCTTAATGATTAAATCGTTATCATAGCACCAGGGGTCAGAGAGTGATTTCACACATCGCTGCTTTTCCCTGCTTTGTAACACGTGGGACGGGCGCAACGGACTATTATGCCAATCCTGGCCGTTGTTCAGAGGCAAACACATGCACGTCACTCCTAGGAAAAGTACGATTGGCTGGATTTCCAGATGCCTTCAGGGTTCCCAAAAAAACTCCGACAAGCAGTTGCGACAGGCCGATTGCAACCGATTACAACTATAAGTTCACGGAACGAGCAAACCATTGTACTGTTTGGCTCTCTTCGGGGTCTTGCGTGTCGCACGGAAGGCAAAACCGTCGCACAAACATGACAATTATCATATGCCCGGCAACGCTAGCAGAAAAACAAAGAACGACACATCTTACCCGGGAAGTGAAGAGCTGAGCGAGAGCGTGGAGGCCGGCCATAGCATCGGGCCGAAGACGGGCGGAGAATGCGGAATTTGGTCGGAAGAGGACGTCCGATGAGGTGATGCATTGCTGATGGCGGCTGGTTGACTGGGAGAAGCTGCGCCGAAAACGGGCCATGAGGCGGGAAGGGCGGGTGTCCGATAGCCGAGACGTGAAGTGAGGCGGCCGGGGTGAATCATCGAAGCGGCTCGTGGCGGGAAAAGGCCCCGGATTCAGCGCGGAGGCGCTGGAAGAGCGGGTTCGGCCCTCGCAACTCTTTAGCTGGAGGCGGGGGTCTCTTCCTAGACCTCTCACTGGACATGGGTGAAGGCGGGAAAGGGGGGCGAAGAACCGCCGGAAGGTAGAAGAGCGGCGAGAGACGCCAGCTGTCTTCCCGATCTGCTGGACGGATACCCCTGGGCTGGGGGAACAATGACGGGGAGCAGGGTGAGGCGAGCTGGGTGCTCCGTCAGAAGGGGGTGGGAGAAAGAAGCGTCAGAGTCGAAATCGGGCATAAAAGTTGTTTGGAGTGTGACTAACAAGCACGAAGCGAACATTATGCAGTTTGGCTGATGTAGCTAGCATGCAACGTGGCTGGCAAAGCAGGGCGGCGCCCAGGAAAGAGGGCCTTAAATCTGGATGGACGGTTGATGGGCGACGAGCTGCAGCTGGTGAGTCTACCATGTTGAATTTGTGGCGAGCCTTCATGTGAGCCTTAAAAAGTTAATCAAAAGCTCCAAGTGAGCTAGTTGACTTGCATGGTATGACCTGCTTGTCCAGAACAATGAAGAACTCATGGCTGGTGCTCCTCTTTGTCCCAACACCAAGTAGGTAGGGCTGCGTAGTGGAGTTGATGGCATCAACATGGTCCTGGATGCTTGTTCCACTCTAAGGATGAAAAATATGAAGGAAAAAAAAAAGGAAAATAAGTGAGATGAAATTTTTTTTGTCAAAACTAACTGCCAGAAGCTTTTTTTCATTCATTCAACCTTTATTTAGTCAGGTAAATCTTTTGAACCTCATGGGCTCATTTACGAAAGCGACCTGCTAAAACTAAAGAACAATGAACAGCAATGGTAGAATTTCCTTAAACAATAAACAAACAAACAAACAATAAACAATAGAAAACAAAAGAGAGGGAAAAAAAAAAAAAATTTTTTTTTTTTTTAACAAAGTATCAAAAAACTAGCAAAACATTATAAGGTAAACGTATAGAATCAAAGACAGGAACAAATCTGCATTGGTTTTTGCCAGGATTCCAACAGATTCTGAAAACCATTTAGAGAAGTCAAGTTTGAGAGCTTCAGATCTTTTTGTAAGATATTCCAGGAAGCTGGAGCGGAATAGGAGAAGGCCCTTTTTCCAAGTTCAGTCCTCACTGACGGAACACTGACGGAACACTTTTCCCATCAAGATTCAAATCAACACCTAACCAACACTCTTTGCCCCCGCCCCCCATACATAATACAAAGTACATCACAATAAAATTAATAAAATTGGTGTCATATATTGTATATTTTTAAATGAGAATCCATTTCATACATGAAAGGAATCATAGAAAAAGAGGACAAAGGGAAATTCAGTCAAGACATCAGATGATCTGTTTTCGTCCAGGACCATCTTGCGACGGTAATGAAACGCCATCTTCATTTTGTTCTTGATAGTGGCCTCATCAGAAGAATATTTCATGAAGGAAATGGCCTCCTTATACTGCTCTTCACTTGGGATCACCTCAGGATTAAATGAAGCATCTCGTCTGGCTGTTGTTCCACCCCAAATCAGGTTGTTTTTGTATTACAGCACTTGGGTCAAAAGATAAATCATTGAAAACAACTTGCGTACCGGTAGTTAAAATTGGATATAATACTTAAATATCCATTTTTGGAATATGGATCATGCAAGTTTTGGAACATTTCAATTATGCCTTGAGCATAAATCTCTCTCACATGTTGCGGTGGTGCTGTCCTGAAAGGAGCAAAGTAAATATATTTAATGTCTGACAATAACATTCAAAGCATAATTTCTCAAGAAGTAGCACAGCACTTCAAGAAAAATGAACTTACCCATGAATTTCAGTCATGTCCCCAGCAAGGGTGTTAACTAGCTTTTGACGTGAACAGTCTGTCAGGCTTTTTGTCCACATACAGTATATTCCTTGAGAATTTGATCTCCACCTGGTTTCTTGGTCACTGCGGATTCAACCAACTTTTAACAGACAACAAGGATGTGTTTTTTGCATATTAAGGAAGACAACAAAGCATATTGGTTATTTTTCATCATTTCATCCATCATGGCAGAAAAAAATGTATTTGACCATTTTTGAACTTGTATCCATCCATTTTGTTTTCTGCCGTTTACTGGGAGGACTGTAATTCTCATCATGGATGAGAGAAGCAGAGTTGCAAGGTACAAGTTCCAGGATGATTGTATCATCGAAGTCACAACATGAAAGTTCTGCTGAATCTTTTGCAGTTTGATGCACGGGGGTGGGAGAAAATGATGTTTGCAGGGTGCAGTGAGATGACGTTGACTCCTGAGAACAGTTGGACAAAGTTCTCTCCTGAGAAACTTAAGGTCACAAGAAAGAGTTGAGAAAAGGAATAAACCAAATAATCTGCACTGGTTGTCGCCCCGAAGTCCCATGGAACTTTGGTAATAGTCAAAATGCAAAAGAACATTCAGAAGGAACTCAGAATTAAGAAAAATCAAGCTTACCATTGCAATGTGATGGTGAATACACCAGTACTGGGCTGCTGCACTAACTCCTCAAATATTTCTGCATCCACTTCAGTTCCTGTGTCATCAAAAATTCTGACGCCCTAAATTTTTTCATTCATTCATTCAACCTTTATTTAAACAGAGAAGTCCCATTAAACCTCGAAGACTCATTCAAAAGTGAGATCTGTTGGACAGACAATAAAAGAGTCAGAGTCAGAGAGTCAGAGAGAATTTATTGTCATTTGCACCGCATGTAGTACATGTGTTGAAAACGAGATTATGTACACAGGGTCCCAGTTACATCCAACAACAAATGCAAGAGAAAAACAATAATAACATCTAGGATTAACTAAGAGAGACATCACATCAGCTAGTAATACACTAAGCCCTAATGTAGTAGAAAAACATCATTATAAACAGCAGCACGAACATGAGCAGATGGTCACAGATGAACGCAGCAACAAGAAACAGATCAGTATCAGTATGATGTGACATTTTGCAGTGTTTATTCTTATTATTTATTTATTCATGAGTCTGACAGCCTCAGGGTAGAAGCTGTTTCTCAGTCTAGTGGTTCTACATTTGATGCTCCTCAACCTCCGTCCCGAGGGGAGTGGTGCAAAGAGTGAGTGTGCTGGGTGAGTGAGGTCTTTCATGATGCAGGTGGCTCTTTTTCTGCATCTGGAGGTGTAAATGTCTGTGATGGTGGGGAGACTGACTCCCACAGACTTCTGTGCAGCCTTCACCACTCTCTGTAGAGCTTTTCTCTCTGCAACTGTGCAGCCTCCATGCCACACGTTGATGCTGGAGCACAGGACGCTCTCCACTGCACACCTGTAGAACGAGGTGAGGACTGGGCTTCTCAGACCGGCTCGTCTCAGCCGTCTGAGGAAGTAGAGTCTCTGATGACCTTTCTTGATCAGGCTGGTGGTGTTATTGCTCCAGCTGAGGTTATCATTCATGTGTACACCCAGGTATTTGTAGCTGGAGACCACCTCCACCGCAGATCCACCTATATACAGTGGGGTGTGGGTGTGTTTGTTCCTTCTGAAGTCCACAATCATCTCCTTCGTCTTCTTCACATTCATGTGAAGGTTGTTCTCTTTGCACCAGCTCTCCAGATGTTCCACCTCCTGTCTGTAGCTGGATTCATCATTATCTGTGATGCATCCCACCACAGCTGTATCATCTGCAAACTTAACAATATGACAGCCTGGATGTGTGGCTGTACAATCATATGTGAGCAGAGTGAACAGAAGAGGGCTCAGCACACATCCCTGAGGAGAGCCAGTGCTGAGGGTGATGGTGGAGGAGGAGAAGTTGTGGATCTTCACGGACTGTGGTCTGTCTGTTAAGAAGTCTAAGACCCAGTTACAAATAGAGGGGCTTAGTCCAAGTGTGGATAGTTTGTCTATCAGAGTTTGGGGGATCATGGTGTTGAAGGCAGATGTGAAGTCCACAAAGAGCAGACGCACGTATGAGTCCTTCTGATCCAGGTGGGTGAGAGCAGTGTGGACCACGGAGGAGATGGCGTCCTCTGTTGATCGGTTCTGAAAAGTGGTGAAAAATGACACATAGGGTTTGGAGACAAAAAAATTTCCTAACACATTTTTTACCTCTGTTTGAAGGTCAAAAATGTGGTAATGAAAAAAAAATCTTGCACACAAATGGCAAATGGAGCTTACTTCTATAGCGCTTTTCAACCCCGTTTGAGGGGCCCCAAAGCGCTTCACAGTATCAACCATCCACCCATTCATACACACATTCATACACCGGTAGCAGTAGACTGCCTTGCAAGGCGCTGCCTGTTTTACCGGGAGCAACTCGGGGTTAAGTGTCTTGCCCAAGGACACAACGACGAATCCAGAGTCCTGAAATGATGACAGAATGTTTATTCAGCTGGGCTCCTCTGAAAAGTCAGTGGAATTCCTCTGTAACAGGTTTGGGAGGGTGAGAGCGTCAGGTTTACAAAACTTGTCAGGCGTGTTGAGATAAGACGGCCTGTCAAGTCCAGTCAGGGAGCTGAATGTCAGATCAACACCATTGTTTTGGGGACAGGCAGAACTTTAATGACATCTACCTTTAGTCTATGTCGGTCCACCCACTTCCGAAATGTCCAAATTAAATGACCATACCAATGGAACGTGCCTGAGAAAATCCTTGAGATCTAATTCATTCAGCCAAAAGTATGGGTTCTCGAGACATGAACCAAGCCATCATGTAAGGCAGGCAGCCTGACCAGATCCAGAATTGTTGCCGACATCTTCCTTGTGTGTTGATAGACTAGGAACCAGCCAAATCCAAAAAGCAGGAACCAGTTATAATAAATCCAATTAAATATGCGTCCTTAAGATCCACAGATGACAGCAGAGATAGACACATCATCAAGTCTTCCAAGTCGATGAGATATCCAGCTGTGTGCATGCCAACAGGGCAAATAGGCTCACCTACAGCCTGTCTTCTTTTTGAAGAAATCTTATCAGTTGTGTTGAGGGACCATCCATCCATCCATTTTCTTCTGCTTATCTGGGGTTGGGTCACGGGGGTAGCACCCTAAGTAAGGAGGCCCAGACTTCCCTCTCCCCAGCCACTTGGGCCAGCTCCTCTGGGGGAATCCCAAGGCGTTCTCAGGCCAGTCGAGAAACATAGTCCCTCCAGCGTGTCCTGGGTCTTCCTCTGGGTCTCCTCCCGGTGGGACATGCCAGGAACACCTCACCAGGGAGGCGCCAAGGAGGCATCCTAACCAGATGCCTGAGCCACCTCAACTGGCTCCTCTCGATGTGGAGAAGCAGCGGCTCTACTCTGAGTGATGACTGATGACTGAGCTTCTCACCCTATCTCTAAGGGAGAGCCCAGACACCCTACGGAGAAAACTCATTTCGGCCGCTTGTATCCGAGATCTCGTTCTTTCGGTCACAACCCAAAGCTCATGACCATAGATGAGGGTGGGAACGTAGATCGATCAGTAAATTGAGAGCTTCGCCTTTTGACTCGGCTCTCTCTTCACCACGACAGAGACAATAAAATTGTATTGTTGAGGGACCAACTGACCAAATTGAAGTTCATAGTTATGATTCGGAAGATTTTGTAGAAGAGAGGCTCTCAGACAGTTTCACAGACAAGACAGAGCAAAAGCAAAGCTGAGACCGAGAGGAGATGTCCACCCTTGAGAAGAGCAAGTGTTGAATGAATGACAGGTGGAATGAAAAACTTCAGGAAAGCTTTTGAATAAACAACACAATTAAATTATCACTGACATATTTCAAATGCAGGATTTACACTCTGTCACCAAAACAAGAAAATGGTGAACAGAACCCACAATGATTAATGAAGAATCATTTAACCTAACGTATAAAAATTTGTATTTCAATTCTTATTGTAAAACAGTTTCTGCACGAGACTATTAAAAAAAGGCTCTTTGTGTTTTATAATGACAAATTCATTGTTCACTTCTATTTGGGAATACTCAAGATGCAGACTGTAAAGAGCAGAACTGGCATACATCTGAACATCTTCAACAAATCTAAAAAAGCTAAGTCTGGTCCTCTGGACATTCAAAAAACAAAACAAAGCCAAAAAAATGTAGAAACATTTCGCAAGATCCTTCAGAAGGCACAGACGCAGCTGCTGAATGAACGGGTAAGACAGACCAATTTTACTATTGAGGCCTTGAAGGCCAAAGAAGAGCACATTAAACAAAAACTAACAACGTTCCTAGATCAGACCACACTTCAGCAAGTGATGGACTATACAGATCAGACACGCTTAGCACAGCATGTCAAGTCCAAGACTCGACAACAAAACAAATTAAACTTACTGATAACTCGTCAACATCATCACAATTCCAATAACAACACATTCAGTGGAAGACAACATTCCACAGTTACATGCCAGGGAGACAGAGAAGTGGGTGAAGAATTTATCTGACAGACAGCTCACCCAGCCAGAGACAGAGATTCTTGCCAGGGGACTAAACTTTGCAGTGGCACCATGTAGAATTCCGCTGGTAGAGATGATCACAGCCACTGAGTCAGCCATCCGTAACAACAAAATTAGAGAGTTTGAAGCAGAACAACTCAGAGTCAAAGTTTCAGCCTGTCTCAGTAATGCTAAACCACCACCTTCCAACATCAGTAGAGAAAAGAGGGAAGCACTAACCACTCTTAGCAAGGACAAAAACATCATAATTCTCCCAGCAGACAAAGTAAGGTACACAGTGATTTTGAACCAGAAAGACTATCATGAGAAAGTTATGTCACTCCTTAGTGACTCAACCACTTATGAACTGCTGAAAAGAGATCCAGGAAGTGGTTACAAGAAGAAGTTGATAGATTGCCTGAAAATTTTTGAAGCAGGACAAGGCTATTGACAGTATTCTGTACCACAGACTGTACCCAGGGGAGGCCACGCCAAGTCTGTATGGTTTACCCAAAATCCACAAACAAGGTGTACCTTTAAGACCAATTGTTAGCATGATTAACTCGGTCACTTACAATGTTTCCAAATATCTGGCATCTGTACTCATCCCTTTAGTTGGCAGCTCAGAACACCACATACAGAACACCATGGACTTTGTGGATAAGGTGAGGGATGTCATCATGGAGACTGATGAAACAATGGTCTCTTTTGATGTCACATCACTCTTTACGTGCATTCCTGTTGATGAGGCAGTAGAGGTGGTCTGTTTAAGGTTAAAATCAGACACCACTCTGAACAGCAGGACCACACTTTCCACAGAGCAACTGTGTCAACTCTTGAAACTGTGCCTGCAGTCAACCTACTTCACATATGGGGAGCAATATTATAGGCAGAAACATGGGTGTGCTATGGGGTCTCCAGTTTCTCCTATTGTTGCCAACCTGTACATGGAGGAGGTAGAAAAGAGAGTCTTGACATCCTTTTCAGGGAGACCACCAAGTCATTGGTTCAGGTATGTCGACGACACCTGGGTTAAAATTAAATCTCAGGAAGTCCAACATTTCAGGTCGCTTTTGTTAGCAGGTCGCTTTTGTAAATGAGCCCACGAGGCTCAATGAGATTTACCTGACTAAATAAAGGTTGAATGAATGAATGAATGAATGAATTTCACTGATCATATCAACTCTGTGGATAAATATATCAAGTTCACACGAGAAGATGTAAAAAATGGCAGGTTGGCTTTCTTGGACTGTGAGGTCTCAGTTTCTGATAGAGGAAATTTGCAAACTGAGTTGTACCGCAAACCCACCCACACAGACCAGTATTTCCAGTTTGACTCCCATCACCCTCTGGAGCACAAGTTAGGAGTCATCAGGACTCTGTATCACAGGGCAGACACTAGCTGTGTTTCCATCCATTTTCATTTCGATTTTTGAGCTAATTTTTGAAATCTCGCAAATATGTAAATACAAATTAATGCGAAGCAGAAGTGTTTCCATCTGCTGGCTTGAAGCGCATCTACCAAGCCACGCACAGCGTCATTACGTCAGACGTCAGCGTCATTACGTCAGACGTGAGCACTGCGCATGTCTACAGTAAACAGGAAGTAGCAGTTGAAAACAGAACCTGGCCACACATCTCGTCAAAATGGAGAGAATATTTCAGGTACGTGTTGCTATCGGTCGAGTTGTATTTATTCTGTCATACAAACTAGTTTTAGCGATGTTACATGTTGTCCGGAGCGGAAACAGCTGATCAGTCACGTGACGTGAATGTTCGCTTCGGCAGCACGAGTCGGCAAATGTGTTTCCATCTGTCGCTGTGCGCATCTGCTCATTTTCGAACATCCCAAAAACCACCTCAAGCGAGCGTATAAACTTTTTGGCGAACTTGAGAAAGTAAATACGGATTTTGCCGTTTCCATTAAGCTTTTCTGCTGCGATACTTCAAAATGCGCACCTAGAAACCTTGATGGAAACACGGTTAGTGTCCCCACTAAACAGAGGACGCCATCTCCTCCGTGGTCCACACTGCTCTCACCCACCTGGATCAGAAGGACTCATACGTGCGTCTGCTCTTTGTGGACTTCACATCTGCCTTCAACACCATGATCCCCCAAACTCTGATAGACAAACTATCCACACTTGGACTAAGCCCCTCTATTTGTAACTGGGTCTTAGACTTCTTAACAGACAGACCACAGTCCGTGAAGATCCACAACTTCTCCTCCTCCACCATCACCCTCAGCACTGGCTCTCCTCAGGGATGTGTGCTGAGCCCTCTTCTGTTCACTCTGCTCACATATGATTGTATAGCCACACATCCAGGCTGTCATATTGTTAAGTTTGCAGATGATACAGCTGTGGTGGGATGCATCACAGATAATGATGAATCCAGCTACAGACAGGAGGTGGAACATCTGGAGAGCTGGTGCAAAGAGAACAACCTTCACATGAATGTGAAGAAGACGAAGGAGATGATTGTGGACTTCAGAAGGAACAAACACACCCACACCCCACTGTATATAGGTGGATCTGCGGTGGAGGTGGTCTCCAGCTACAAATACCTGGGTGTACACTTGAATGATAACCTCAGCTGGAGCAATAACACCACCAGCCTGATCAAGAAAGGTCATCAGAGACTCTACTTCCTCAGACGGCTGAGACGAGCCGGTCTGAGAAGCCCAGTCCTCACCTCGTTCTACAGGTGTGCAGTGGAGAGCGTCCTGTGCTCCAGCATCAACGTGTGGCATGGAGGCTGCACAGTTGCAGAGAGAAAAGCTCTGCAGAGAGTGGTGAAGGCTGCACAGAAGTCTGTGGGAGTCAGTCTCCCCACCATCACAGACATTTACACCTCCAGATGCAGAAAAAGAGCCACCTGCATCATGAAAGACCTCACTCACCCAGCACACTCACTCTTTGCACCACTCCCCTCGGGACGGAGGTTGAGGAGCATCAAATGTAGAACCACTAGACTGAGAAACAGCTTCTACCCTGAGGCTGTCAGACTCATGAATAAATAAATAATAAGAATAAACACTGCAAAATGTCACATCATACTGATACTGTACTGATCTGTTTCTTGTTGCTGCGTTCATCTGTGACCATCTGCTCATGTTCGTGCTGCTGTTTATAATGATGTTTTTCTACTACATTAGGGCTTAGTGTATTACTAGCTGATGTGATGTCTCTCTTAGTTAATCCTAGATGTTATTATTGTATTTCTCTTGCATTTGTTGTTGGATGTAACTGGGACCCTGTGTACATAATCTCGTTTTCAACACATGTACTACATGCGGTGCAAATGACAATAAATTCTCTCTGACTCTGACTCTGACTCTGACTCTCTAACTCAGGAGCCAGACAGAAGGAGAAATCACACACAAAACAGGCTCTAGAGAAATGTGGATATCCTAACTGGGCCTTCCTGAAAGCAGAGAAGAAACCCAAACAGGACTCCAGCCAGCCATCAGGTGAAAAGAAGGAACCCAGACCCAGACCAGTGGTCATTCCATATGTTGCGGGAGTTTCAGAGACATTGAGACGTTTATTTTCTAAACACAACGTCCCAGTGGCTTTTAAACCCCAAAATACATTACGGCAAAGACTGGTTCATCCCAAAGATCCAGTCCCCCGGCACAAACAGAGTAATATTGTGTATGCTGTTCAGTGTCAGGAGGGCTGTGATCAGTCTTATATCGGGGAAACTAAACAGCCACTGGCCAAAAGGATGGCCCAGCACAGAAGATCAACATCATCAGGTCAGGACTCTGTGGTCTACACTCATCTCCAGGCCAGCGGTCACTCTTTCAGGGATGAAGATGTTCACATCCTTGATAGAGAGGAACGATGGTTTGAGAGAGGAGTAAAGGAGGCCATCTTTGTGAAAAGAAACCGTCCATCATTAAACAGAGGTGGAGGCCTCCGGGTTCAACTGTCCCCCTCTTACAATGCTGTTATTGCTAGTATCACTCAGCCCTCTGTGAATAGCAAACAACCATCAGGGTGCTAACGATCCATCGTTAGGCTGATGGTCCTCCTTGATCATGTGAGCAGCTGGTTTCGGCTGTCATCAGCCAACTGGTTGATCCACTGTGAGAGGGTGTGAACATTTTACACTCACTGTTTTTGAATTTATAGAGTTCATGATAGGGATTTTAAACCCCTGTTACCTTAATAAAAACCACACAAGATAAACAAGAGAATTGAGTTAGACACAAATAATGAAACTTTGCAAAGGGGATAGGCTTTTAATGTCTTCTGAAACTTTGTTTGGTCTCAAAATACATTGTCCAGCACAAATCCGAATTGTGTTGGATATGACAAGCAATTTAAACAAGAAGGAGGTGGAGTTGACAAGCTCTGACGTCTTACAGATAAAACAAACGAGTCATGGTTCTGATCCAACAGGAACATCTAATCCAAACATTGTCAAGGATAAAAGACTTTGTCTTTTTTGTATCAAGGAGAAAAACAAACAAACATGTTTGTACTATCAAATACAAGTGTTTGTTGGGAACACCTATATTTGATATAAGTGAGCTGGGTAAGAATTATTATGTCAGAGTAATTAGTTTTAGATGATAAATGTTGAACATCTCCATCATCCCATCCTCTTATCATATAAACTGATTTCTACTTAATTATGTGAGTGATATGGAAAACAACCCCGAGGCCGAATTGAAATTGTAGGTAAAAAACGCATATTGCCTTCCCGTTTCCTCCACAATGGCGTCCCGACAACTCAGGATCATCTTTTTAGGATGGTTTGAGAGATTTAAAGTTTTGGAGAGCTTTGTAGTGATGATTGTCATATTTCATGACTTATTTCAATGTTTGAGAGAAATAAAGATTTTGAGTAGAACTTTGTAGTGAATATGGTCTCATTTCATGGCTTATGTCAAAGTTTTTAGAGGAATAATATATTTTAGCAGGGATCAATCTATTTAAAAACTAAAAGTTTTTCCAAAGAAATAAAACTTTTAAGAAGAAACATATATATGTTTAAAAAATAACTAATCTATTTAATTTAATTTGTGTTAAACAAATAAAAGAAATAATCTATTTAATTGGTGTTAAACAAATAAAAAGAACAAATCTATTTAATTTGTTTCAAACAAACAAAAAGAACAAATCTATTTAATTTGTTTTAAACAAATAAGAACTAATCTATCTACATTGTGTTAAACAACTAAAATAGAACTAATACACTTTCAAAGATGTGGGAAATAATTTTAAAACACACAACAAAATAGCCCTTTATGGGCACAAAAATAAAATAAGTTTTCAGTTGGTTTGAAATTTCTTTGATATTAACTAATGCTTAGGAAAGCGAAAACAACGGCCTTGAACTTAAAAAATGAAATAGATCAACCATTCTTCTTCATATTATCCATCTTCTTTTTGTGGAGGGGGGGGGAGTTCAGTGTCTTTCCTGGGGAGGGAGTGTCCCGTTTTCAGAATAAGTTCTTTCTGTTCCTTGGGGATTTGTTTGTGGCATAAGTTCATTTCATCTTGGGGGAGAGCTTTTGTGTGTGAAATAAGTCCAGTTTTTCTTGGGGGAGAGCCTTTGTGTGTGGAATAAGTCCAGTTTTTCTGCGGGAAAGCTTTTGTTTGTGGGATCACTTCAGTTGTGCTTGGGGGAAAGCTTTTGTCTGTGGAATAAGTTCATTTCATCTGGGGGGGAGAGTTTTTGTTTTGTAGGCGAAGGACATCATGCAGTTTGATGGGCATCCTTCACTTCTTCAGACAGTGGTTTCATGTAATCTTGTCCAGCTGCCTGTTCCTGGGTGCTTAGGCCATTCAGGCATGGGTGCTGGATTGCGGGCACAGTAGCAGGTCGCAAACTTGAATTGTGTATGGCATAGGGTAGTCGGCCCACTTGTCCTGACAAAGTGGGGAGCTTTGCTCTGACCAGATCCATCTCAAAACTGGCTCAGCGAGTGTTCCAAACTTCTTTTTCAGGGGTGCACTGGCCTTAGTTGTAACAGGAGCTGCTCTTTCTCTCGAGAAGACGACGTGTTCTTTCCACCATCTGTTGGTGTCCTGTTCACCCTCGTTTTCAGCCGTCCCTAGCAGGACCTAGTTTGAGGCGGGATTCACTTCTGGCATCACTGGCAACTCCTCCTGAAGGAGTTCCGGAAATCTGTAGTCTTTTGAGAGAAGAACTGGACACCGAAAAACTTGCAAATTGTTAAATAAAACTTTAAGGCCTTTGGATCCCATGAGCCATTTGTGGTTTGGGGAAGGCCTAACTGTGGGTAACTCCTTAGTGAGTTAAATCTGTTAACTTAAACTAAATTCTGTAATTGGCTACAATAATAATTGTTTCTTTAACTTAAAATACAATTCCATTCTTACTATCTAAAACATTTGTACTTAACGGCAAAAAACAAACAACAAATAATACACAAATGATTTCATTCTTCAGTGAAAATAAATAATCACTCATTATGATTAGGGGTTAGTTTTAATTAGTAAGTTTTCTTAATTAGTATGATCATTGTAAGTGAGTAGCAGGAGATGTTTTATACTTACTTAAAAATACTTTACCTTTTTCATAGTCTGTAGAAAAAGTCTAAACATACGTGCAACAAAATAGAAAAGTACAAATAACATACATACAACGCTGTAGGAATAAAGAATTTACAATACAAACATGTGGTTCATGAGCTCAAAATAAGTCCAGTCTAGTCAGTCAGTCGTGTTTAAAAATATAGAACCACCACATTTCAAATCAACCTTTCAAATCAACCATTTGAATAGATCCAAACTCCAGGGTGTCCCCCATCTTATTTGGATCTGTTAAAAATAAATACCTCTTTATTAAACGACATATACATTACCATAAAAACCGGTGTATAATACGCTGTATTTTTGCTCATTTGAATGTCTTGCGTATTAAACACCGAAGAGTATTATTTATGGATTTTTTCCCATATTTTTAGACTCATTTTTCGCTCTGATTCTTCGTTTTTCATTTTTGGCAAAAATGGTGCAGTACCAGTTTCGGCCGCTACGGGCGCTATGGGCAGCAGCCAGCAGAGGACTCAGAGAGCGAAGAGGAAGAGGAGGGCCACTTCCAGACGTTTCTAGCTCATGTGTCCGAAAAAAGCCTCCTCTGGTCGGACTGACTCTGTCGTTGCCCGCCCCTTGCTATGGGTGTACCGGTAGCTGCAATTAGCTTAGCTGTGAGGTTCGCTGTTGTTGTTTGCAAGATACCACTCATAAACCACACCGCAGATTTTTAAATCCAGCTGATTTCACATTTGATTCAGCTCAGGAGCCCGTCTGCTATAAAGTCAGGTACGAAATATATTTTTAAAGCGTTTATTTAGCTAAATTTAAAGAAACAAAGCGCCTGCCTAAAATTCGGCAAAGTTTTTTTTTTAAATCGAGCTGATTTGAACATTTCGTTAAGCTCAGGAGCACGTCTGCTATAAAGTCAGCTAAGAAATATATTTTTCTCGCAAAGAAATAATTGTTTTTACCGTGTTTCCTTGTGAAGTTCTTTGTACTCGCTCGCTTCTGTCGCCGCCATTTTAAGCAGGGCAAATGAGGCGCTGACGCGTGGCGATGACAACTCAGTTTTTTTTACCTTATTTCTTCCTCTCCTCCTATTCTTCTTAACTTCTCTCTTTATCATTCTAAGCTGGTAACTAAATTTTAAGCTAAATGCCTGCGGACAAAAGTAAATATGTCATTGATTACTCGTGTCTGTTGTTCACAATTAAATTTGCTGATGAGTTTGATTTGCAAGAAACTGATTGATCAATCAATGTACATGTGTTGATGTAATTTTAATGATTTGTTATTAAATTATTCTACCTTTGGTAGGTCAAATATAATAACGTTTCCTGTCAATTGCATCTCGCCTGGTCACAATTTATTGTTTTAATCTGAAAAAGAGAGAACCTGTGAATTATTGATGATAATTTGTGTCAGGATAAACCCTGCTCATTTTTCATCTGGTGGACAGGTAAAATCAGTAGAACTGATCACCCCTGTACCCCTACACCTTATAGGACGATAATCCCTTTGAGAGGACTTTAAAGTCACACAGGTCATTTACGGGTTTTGTCATACCTTGTGCCAACCCTTCATGGGCCACTTCCTCCTCTTCAGCATGAAGCCTTCCTGTTTCTGGGGCTCCAGGATGTTGCTGAGGCCCCCACGCAGACCGTCCACTATTTCCCAGCTGTCCTGCAGGCACATGCAGAGCACAAGAAGTCTGAAACAAGGAACAGATGTTGGCAAAAACTCATGTGCACCAAAAATTCAAAAGAACAAATACAGTAATACCTAACATTTTACAAGAAATGTATATCATCATTTATGAGATTTAAACTAGCTCATTTCCTGTTAGGACATTAAGATGTAGCCACTTTGGTCAAATATTTAAAGTAGTGGTACGCACGAGCTCACACGATATCTTGCAAGCTGCAAACTTTACTTTACTACTACTTCAGTTATAAATCACTTTAAAACATCCACTGCTGCAGCAATGTGTTGTGCATACAAAACCATATATTAAAGCATTAAATAAATAAATAAATTGATAAATAAATAAAATAAAAAGGCAATGAACACAATGGGGCTGGACGGTGGCACAGTTGGTAGAGCTGCCACCTCTCAGCGAGCAGGTCGCTCCGGTTCAAATCCTGACCGCGGGCCTTTCTGGGTGTAGTTTGCACGTTCTTTCCGTGCATGCATGGGTTTTCTCCGGGTACTCCAGTTTCCTCACACAGACCAAAAACATGCATGTTAGACTGATTGGTGACTAAATTGTCTCTAGGTGTGAGTGAGAGAGTGAATGGTTGTTTGTCTCGTTTGTCTCTATGTGTCCCTGTGATGGACTGGAGACCTGTCCAGGGTGTCCCCTGCCTCTTGCACAGTGATGGCTGGACATGGGCACCGGCGACCCCCGTGGCCCAAAATGGAAGAAGTGGGTAAAAGATAATGGATGGATGGATGGAAGTCTCAGGCTGTACCCAAAACCATAAGGCATTTTTAGAAGAGTTTTAAAACGTGTATATGTGTTAGGGACAACTCTCAGCTACCACCACACCAAAATTTATCTCAATATGTACAAAAATGACACAGGTATAGCCATTGTTGGGTTTGTTAATGTTAACTATGGTGGTCATCTTGAATCGAGTCAGTTGAAGAGGTGCAGCCACTGATCACTGTCTGAGAGTTGAATTAAAATCCAGTAATTCACGAGATATTTTCCCAGCAGTCATACAAATAAACAGACATGGGCAAAATCATTATCACCCATCCCTGTGTATTTTTGGTAAAGGTAATTAACCACACGGAAAGTTTTAACTCTAAAGAGCAAATCTGTGTGAGTAGATGCTGCAGTAGCGGTTCAGATCTGCTGCTTCGTTTCCATCCAGGGTTGTTCTGTCAGTGAGCGCACCTGAGCATCATCGCATCCCACGTGTGGTTTTACCGCACCTCATGGCCACATTTGCAAAAATTAGCTTTACTGTCTAATCTCACTCTTGGCTGTAATAATTTTCTGAGATTAAACGGGTCAGGTCCAAATCCCCCACAGAAACAAAGATTAAATCGATATTTCATCACAAACTAATCCACGTTTGTTTGGCAGCAGAGAGAATTCCAGGAAGGCTTTAAAAATACTATCAAAGAAATTGAAACTTGTTTAACTCAACAAATATCATTTATGGTTTGGTTTTAGTGATGAATCCCAGTTTTTCTTCTTCTTTTTTTACACAGACAGTGTACAATCATTTAATCATGTAGTTTGTCCCCTTTTATACACATGAACTAGGGTTGTGTACTGTAGTATTCTGGGAGTTAGTTAAGGGTTCAAGGTTAAATTGTGTACACATGGTCCCAGTTATATCCAATAATAAAATGTTAAAGAAAAACAGTGATAAGATCTAAGATATGAACTAAGAACAACGTTAACTAATAATACACTAAGCACTAGTGGCATAAAAAAAACTATACGTTACATGCATATTATACGTTATACAATATGTTAAATACTGATATTACAGTTTATCTTGTAATAATGACTCTTTAATGTGTACAACCAAGAATACAGTTTTGCAAGGTGTGGACACACAGGATATGATTTTCAAACATTTTAATTTGATGGACACTTGATCACAAAACACACCGTTTTCAGTGAGACTGCTCCTAAACTCAACCACCAAAATAAAATAATGAGGTTTTTCAAAGAACAAATGCACAATTTGCACATTATTTGACAGTAAGCTTAAATATTTTCTCTCATTTGCAAAATGCATTTGTTGGAGTCAGCCTCCAGACATCTACACCTCCAGATGCAGGAATAAAATCTAGAGCTTGATAGTCATGAAGCACTTCTTCTTCCTCCTGCGTGGAATCGGTTGTTTTTGTCTGCGACAAATCGTGATAAATCTTTCTGCTGGCGTCTGATTTCTTCAGCTCCTCTTTCCAATCCACTTCATAAAAGGGCACAATAATAAAGCAACCAGAGTGTCATTATCTCTTTAATCATCTAGGTGATAAACTGTGATATTAAAGGGATAGTCTGGTAATTTTTGAAGTAAAGTTTTACCAATAGTCAGCATCTTAGTAGCTGTGAATTCAGAAAATGAAGAAAAAGATAAATTCTCAAACAATGGAACAGCTTGTTCAAACCCAACAAGAAGGCCTTAAAAGTTATAGGTCTTGATCCTAAAAAATCTGCAGGTCCAGATGAACTTCCACCTTATTTCTTAAGGCTGGCTGCTCATATCATCACAGTCCTGTGACCCACATCTTTAATCTGTCCATAAGACAAAACTCCATTCCGGATGCTTGGAAAACAGCCTTTGTTCTTCCTTTGCTGAAGGGAAGTGACCCCACCTCACTGAACAACTATTGACCGATCTCTAAACTCTGCATTTTAGCCAAGGTTCTAGAAAAACTGATAAACTCTCAAATCAAAAAATGATCTGGACTCATTTAACATCTTACCTCTCCATCAATCTGGTTTCAGGAAACAACACAGCACAACGACTGCTTCACTGAAGGTTCTTAATGACGTTGTTGAAGCATTGGATGCCAAGGATTATTGTGCTGCACTTTTCTTAGACCCGTCTAAAGCTTTTGACACAGTGGATCATAACATCTTGTGTCATAAGCTCTCAGAAATCCGTTCCTCAGATCACACCATTGGTTGGTTTTCTAACTATCTTTCCGATCGGAGGCAATGTGTTCAATGTGTTGGTTTTCCCCTCCCCCACTTCAACCCGGTGGTCAGAAATCTTGGAGTGCAGCTTGACTCCAACTTAAAGTTTGATAAACAGATCAGTTCTGTTGTCAAGACCAGCTTTTTCCAGCTCCGTCTGCTCTCCAAAGTCAAGTCATTTCTCAGCCGTGGTGATCTGGAGAAGGCCATCCATGCCTTTGTGACCTCCAGACTTGACTATTGTAATGCTTTGTATGTTGGTATTAATCAATCCTCCATCTCCCGTTTACAGCTTGTACAGAACTCTGCCGCGCGCTTTTTGACCAACACACGAAAATATGAACACATCACTCCTGTCCTGTCCTCTCTACACTGGCTCCCGGTTCAGTTCAGGATACAGTTCAAGCTGCTCCTGTTTGTTTTCAAAGCTCTGAATGGACTTGCACCTCTCTACATCTCAGAACTTTTGAAAGCCCATCAGCCCGGCAGAGATTTACGATCTGCCAGTCAACACCTGCTGGAGGTGCCTCGCTCAAGGTACAAACAATGGGGAGACCGGTCATTTTCTGTTGCCGGCCCAAAAGCCTGGAACAGCCTCCCCCTTGAGCTGCGTGCCACCTCTGATCTGACTCTGTTCAAAACCAGACTGAAGACCCACTTGTTCAAAAAAGCTTTCAGTGTGTAACTTTTATTACTTTTGGTATTTTAATATGTAGCATTTTTTATTTCCATTGCCTTTTTATTTCCACTTGTTCAAATAAGCTTCCAGTGTGTAACTTTTATTACTTTTGGTATTTTAATATGTAGCATTTTTTATTTCCATTGCCTTTTTATTTCCACTTGTTCAAAAAAGCTTTCAGTGTGTAACTTTTATTACTTGTGTTATTTTAGTATGTAGCATTTTTTATTTCCATTGCCTTCTTTTATTGCTGTTGTTTCTTATTCTATTTTCATTGATTTATTGTTCCAGTTTATTCATCTTTTTATCCTGTTAAGCACCTTGGTCAATGCAAGGCATTGTAGGAAGGTGCTATACAAATAAAGTTTATTATTATTATTATTATTACTTCTTCCAGTTATTTAACAGTCAACAATGGTGTACCACAAGGCTCAGTCTTAAGACCCACCCTCTTAACAATCTACATAGGTAATGTAGGTCAGAGCATCCCTGATTAATCTTTACATTTCTATGCTGATGATGACACAGTTGTTTACTATCGAGCTAAAACAGTTGCTAATGCCTTCCAGCTTTTGCAATCCACTTTTGACATCATCCAGTCTGATTTGTTCAGTCTCAAACTTGTCCTAAATGCTGATAAAACCAAAGGGATGCTTTTTTCAAATAGGAAGTCGGTCCCAGCAGTTCTTCCTCTGATTTTATCCTCAAATGGTGTCTCCATTGAGTTTGTTGATTCCTATAAATATTTGGGTATCGTATTTGGGTATCCTGGTCGACTTGCATCTCTCTTTTAAACTCCACATGGAAAACCTAGTAAAGAAACTGAAAGTTAAGCTGGGTTTCTTTTTCAGAAACAGATCATGTTTAACACTGAATGCTAGGAAACGCCTTGTATCTGTGACTTTCCTTCCCTCCATTGATTACGGTGACATTCTCTACATGAATGCTCCTACAAGCACCCTGCGGATGTTAGATGCTGTCTATCATGGTGCACTAAGATTCATAACTGGCTGTGATTATCATACCCACCACTGCACCCTGTATTCACTGGTGAACTGGACATCATTAACCTCACGCAGACTCTTCCATTGGTACATTTTCATCTTTAAATCACTCTGCTGCCTTCATACATCTCCTCCTACATGTCTCTGCGTGAGTCCAGCTACAGCGTGCGCTCTCAGGACATGATTATTGATTAATTATTGTTGATTGTCCAAGGAAAATCTACTGTTGCTGTTGTCATCATTCTTTAGTTTGTAGCCAGGTCTCTCTTGTAAATGAGTCCTCGAGGCTCAATGGGATTAACTTGCCTAAATAAATGTCACATTTTTGTCATCTGTGTATGTTTCCCATACAAGACGAAATTCGTCTCTGCATTTAACCCAACCACCACCAGGTGGTGCAGTGAGCAGCCATAGAAAGCGCCCGGGGAGCTGGGGAAATAGGTGTGCACTCATAGACACCCCAAGGTGTGTAGTGGCCGGGGTTCGAACCTGGGTCCTTCGGGTCCAAAGTCGGAAGCCCTGCCTCTACACCATCTTGGCCCCTCTAAATAAAGGTTGAATGAATATATGACGTGAAATAATAGTGCTATTGTCGGAGCAGTCTGGGTTTTGGGCAGTGATTTGTAGATGGTTGTCCCTGAAGCTGGGTTTATACTAGCGTCTCATGTCTTTTACCCCCCGTTGAGTGAACCCAGCGCTGACGTGTGTCACCGACCGCATTGAGTGTTTATACCTCTTTAAGACGTGGGGATAATCCCTCCCTCTTCCCTCCCACTGCATACGTCACGCGCACTCACACTGCATACGTCACACGCACGTTGGCTGTTGCCGGAAAGAGGAAGTAATTTCAACAGTTCACTACGAAGAAAATGTATTCGCAGGCGGCAAAAGAGATGCTTCTCAGGTTGGATGACGAGTCGGAGGACGAGGATGAAGAAAATGACCTTATATTAATGTTATTGACCGCGAACATGGAAATACGACGCGAACGGCGTTGGCACGTTCGCCCGCTGAACAGGACCAGATCTACACAAGGCGAGTTTAGCTTGTTGGTTCAGCAGATGCGGGAGATGGATGACGAGACACACTTTTCATATTTTCGAATGTCCGCTGCTCGTTTTGATGAACTTGCCCACCGGATCTCCCCTCACCTGCAGCACGCACCGACGCACAGCGCACCGGTCTCTGCCCCGGAGAGACTGGCTGTGAGTCACGCTGCGGGTCCTGGCTTCTGGGTGCTCATTCACTGCCATCGCTGCCAGTTATAAGCTGGGGAAGGCTACTGTATGCTTTGTACGCCCATACCCTGATAAAAGTCCTTCAGAGGCTTAGTAAATATCACTATATTTATAAGTTAGATGACCTTAATAAAATCTCTGAATATCAAATAATTGTTTATTTAAGTTGTGTGTACTGAAATAAATGTTTAAAAATTTTACTTAGGTTTTTGTGTTAGATTAGGGTGTTTTTTTACATATATTTAAGAGAAAATTTAAATAACTTGTTCACAAAATATCTTTCTTACATTTACTTAATATTTTGTTTGAAAATGACTAAAAATAATGGAGAAATAGGTAACTATATTTATTAGTATCATAGACTGAAATTATTACGTACTCAAATCAATATTATTCATTTTTAGCAACAACTTAAAAGTTTAAGTTAAATGTGAGATGCGGCATCATGGGAAATCCCCTCTTTTGAATCTGCTCAACAACCACGTGGACACAGACAGCCACAAACCCACTGAGGAGGCATCAGTAAAACTACAGGTAAGTGGCTACAAAGCAAAAGTTAAAGTAATGTTAACCTGTTTAACCCACTCTCAGATTATTTTTAATATAATTTTCTCAAAACCGTAGTACCCAAACTTTCGTTCTTATACTCAATCGCTTTGTCAGTTAGCTAGAAGCCACGTGCATGTTTCTGTAGCCTGTCTGACTTAATTTTTAAGTAGAGACTATTAAAATAAACTTAACAAGCGGTTAATACTTGGTATTATTTAATGAGCAAATTTCCCTGTAGCTACTGAGTTTTCTGCAGCATGCCTCTGTTGAGCCATTTCTCTTTTTTCCCCTCCCTCTGTCTGTATTTTGCAGCACTGGGTCATGTTCTGTTGTGTGTGCGTGTGTGGAAGCAATGAGCACATGGGCAGCCCAAGTGTGGGTGGGATGTCAAGAATTTAATTCTTTAATGCAAAATGCACGACATTAAAACCTCGAGCAAGGCCGTATGAATGGCGCGCACACACACACACACAAGAGTGGTAGATGCCTCGTTGATCGAGGCTGGCCAGCTGCAGCGGTACGTATGAGCGTCCGCCATTTTGAATGTGGCAGACCTGAAATCAGCGGTACGTTGGAGCGTCCGCCATCTTAAATGTGGCAGACGTGACGGTCAACTAATAGAAGGGAACGTTCCCTTTTAAGTGTTTTAGGTTAATCCCTGTCATTCACACACAATAATATACTGTGTATACTGTGTTTGGAAAACAAACAGGCACCAAAGACAACATTTGTAACTTTTAACGTGATTATTAAAAATGTTTTACATAAGTGGCCTTATTCTAAAGGCTTTAGGTCTAGTACCTATTTGAATTGTTCTTCCTTTTTACTGTTTAGAAAATGTGTTCAGAGCTATTCTCGACTCCTGTATTTTTACCCTCAATTAACATAAGAGTCTAATATGTATTCAACTATTTTCTTGTGAGATTTAAAAACACCAGTGAACAATTATTTTTTCTTGCATTTTGAATTGTTCTTCTCTGTTTTTTAGCACCTGCTTTACTAAAGGAATAATGTCCAGTCCTTTCTACCAAGCAAAGGAGGTAAGGATAACTATGCAAGTACTTCATGTGGATTTAATGATTTTTTTTTAATTCTGTATTTTTTTTAAATTCTGAAATCAATTTAACTAGACATCATATTTCTTTATTCAAGTTGAAAAGAACGTGATAATTATATCAATCATCTGATGTTAGTTTTCTGATGCAGCTTTTTTATTCTGAATATAAATATTAACTCAACAATGACCATTTTCAAATTTCATGTAAAGCTTGTGGGCCTTTTACTGGATGATGCATACTACTGCTGATGCCCTCATCAGTCTGTCATCTTGTGTCACCACAAGTCCAAATTTGTATGAATACAGATTGGCTATCATTATTCAGATTATTTAATTTTGGCTATATATTTGATCCCAGAGGGGGATTTTTCACTCTTTCAACTTAATTATGAGGTTATCCTCCCATTACAGATGTAATTAAATAATTGAATAGTGGTACTAAAACTCTAAATGCAGTTAATACACCATTCTGAGCATTTCATATAGTGAGACACAATTTCTCATCCACTTTTTAGGTGGCAGCTGATGGGATGGCAGTGTAAACTCTGCAAATACGAGACTGCATCAAAGGGGACACTTCTCATCAGGACATAGATGACACCTATAAGTTGGGCAGCCAAAGGGAAACTTCAGATGAAACTTTAAAAAAATGTAGGTGTGCTCTTGTTAAAACTTGAAAGCATTTACTGTATAATGTTTCTGGCAGATGTATTGATTACTTGGTGGAACAGCTCCATTTTATATGCACCTCATCAATTCAGAATATTCCAAAGTCAATAAGAGATGTTCTCATTCAGAATAACTGCACTGTTGATCAATCTGTTGTTAGTGAATTGGCAGAAAAACTGTGTAACTATAATCTTTTAGGTGCAGCCCTTGGTCCTGATGGTCTCTTTTCCTCAAAATTTAAAAGGCAGAAATATTTCAAGGAAAACTTTTGTGTTGTTGAACCAGTAGAGTATGTTTTGGACCAAGAAAATAACTGCACCTTTCAGTATGTGCCCATTCTTCAATCCTTACAGCTTTTGTTGAGTAAAGAAGAGACTGTTAACAAAATGACTAAACATTCAAACACTTCACAGCTGGCATCTTCTCATGATGGAAACTATTTCAAGCTAAACAAACTTTTTGCTACTGAAGACTTTAATATTT
>JBBPBX010041557.1:0-11474 GCA_038048925.1 Garcialebias charrua
TACTTACTTACTTACTTACTTACTTACTTACTTACTTACTTACTTACTTACTTACTTACTTACTTACTTACTTACTTACTTACTTATTTACTTACAGATAATGAACTAATTGAAGCATTCAAGCCTGTGAGGAAGCTACTTTGTACTGTATCTTACAAACAATATATTTCTAACATTCAGTCAAGGATATTGCTCAGTGACTTTTATGCTAGAGAGATAAACCTGTTTTGGTCAAACAAACAATTTGATCCACATTTTCATGGAATTTTTGTTAAATCATACAAGTGTTTAGATAAAGTTTTAAGGGTGACTCTCAACTACAACCATATCTAGTTTTATCTCCATATCTGGGAAACAAACTACACTATTAATTTAATAAGTCATTGAGGTCATTAATTTGAGGTGACTCTAAAAGATAATCAGTTGTAGATGTACAACCAATATACTTTCTGAAGGCTTGGTTTAATTTGATTCATAAGTCCATGAGGTATGTTGCTAACAAACAGACTGGATTTATAAACATAAACCCAATTATATATGAGGATATAAATGGGCATATAAACTAATTTAAGTAAAATAGCATGCACAAAGTACTGCGCATGAAGGCTGAAGTAAGAAAAAGACTGTATGAGGTCTGAACTCATACTACCATTTATAACAAATGTAATCAATCAGTCTTTCCATCATTGTCTAAATTAATGTAATTATCATCCAGTGATGTATGAAACAAAGCATTTTTCAAAAAGCTCTGGTTTCAAACAAGTTTCCCGAGGAGCAGGCTTCTTAGCACAACGGAGTCTAGACAAAGATAATTTATTGCAGTTGCTCCCTGAGATGCAGAAGCTCCCAGGAGGAGGTGGTGAGAGGCAAAGAAGCATCACAAAGCACCGCACAAGCTCAGTATGTTTTACTTTAAGGCCTAGTTATCCCATCATATCATGATCCCACTTCTAAGACCTGAATGGACTTAACAAGTGCTGCTTTATTTCAGCTTCTACCGGTGAAGTTACATTTATAGCTTTTGGTTTATTTTTCTTTTCGTCTCACATTTTTGTCCTCTCAGGAGCTTTCACTCACCTTTAAACATGATAAATTAGGAGTTGACTCTTTCCGTCTCCTTGTTTTGAACAAGTTAAAGTAAGGTGTGGGTTGAAGGAATGTGAAGAGAAAGTAAAAAAAAAAAAGACATTGTAGCATGGAGTTACACAACTTGTTTTAACTGTACGTGTCTCAGTCCAAGTCTGTTTTCAGTCTGTAGTGGGTGCATTAAGGCCTGTCAGACACAATTTCAAAACTCTTACATTAGTGTCCAGACTGAATCAGACTTCCTTCCTTTAAATTCTTGCTGTTTGACTACTTTGATGTAAAAGCCTTGGATATATTTTCATTAAGACTAGAAAGGTTACATTGTGGTGACTGCATCACAACCAGGTCCTGGTACTGGATCTTGCCTGGGACCATCTACGTGGGTTTCCCAAGGCACTCCAGTTTTCAGTGACAGTCTAAAAACATGCAGTGGTGCTTGGAAGTTTATGAATCCTTTACAATTGTCTATATTTTGCATAAATACTATATGACCTAAAACATCATCAGATTGTCACACAAGTCCTAAAACTAGATAAAGAGAACCCAGTTAAACAAATGAGACAAAAATATTATACTGGTCATTTATTTATTGAGGGAAATTATCCAATATTGCATTCATTCAACCTTTATTTAGTCAGGTAAATCTTTTGAACCTCATGGGCTCATTTACGAAAGCGACCTGCTAAAACTAAAGAACAATGAACAGCAGTGATAGAATTTCATTAAACAATAAACAAACAAACAATAAACAATAGAAAACAAAAAGAGAGAAAAAAACAAAAGATTTTTTTTTTTTAACAAAGTATCAAAAAACTAGCAAAACATTATAAGGTAGACGTATAAAATCAAAGACAGGAACAAATCTGCATTGGTTTTTGCCAGGATTCCAACAGATTCTGAAAACCATTTAGAGAAGTCAAGGTCGAGAGCTTCAGATCTTTTTGTAAGATATTCCATGAAGCAGGAGCGGAGTAGGAGAAGGCCCTTTTTCCAAGTTCAGTCCTCACTGATGGAACACTGCAGGTGATCATGTCCTGAGAGCGCACACTGTAGCTGCACTCACACAAAGACATCTGTACCTCTAGGATTATCAGTTAATCTGAAGGTGAAATTAGAGTCAGGTGTTTTCAATCATTGATGATGATCAGGTGTGAGTGGGCACCCTGTTTGATTTAGAACAGGATCTATCAGAGTCTGCTCTTCACAACATGTTGGTGGAAGTGGATCATGACAGGAACAAAGGAGATTTCTGAGGAGCTCAGAAAAAGAGTTGTTAATACTCATCAGGCTGGAGAAGGTCACAAAACATCTGTAAAGAGTTTGGACTCCACCAATCCACAGTCACACAGATTGTGAACGAATGGAGGAAACTCAAGAGATTGTTCCCTCCCCAGGAGTGGTGGACCAACAAGAATCACTCCAAGGTGTGGATTAGTGGGCGAGGTCACAAAGGAGCCCAGGGTAACTTCCATCAACTGAAGGTCTCTCTCACATTAACGTTGATGTTCATGAGTCCACCATCAGGAGAACACGGATGTGGTGTCATGGTGGTCATGGCAGGGATGAAGGAGGAAGGCACTGCTCTCCAACAGAACATGGCTGCTCGTCTGCAGTTTGATAAAAATCATGTGGACAAGCCAGAAGACTGTTGGAAGAATGATTTGTAGACGGATGAGAACAAAAATAGAACTTTTTTGTTTAAAAGAAAAATGTTGTGTTTGAAGAAAGAAAAAACTGCATTCCTGCAAAATAACCTTCTCCCATCTGTGAAACATGGTGGTGGTAGTATTATGGTTTGGGCCTGTTTTGCTACATCTGGGTGTTACATGCCCCAGGCATATAATTTATTTTAGTCAGGACACAATATTGTTTTGAGCATAGGCATGAGCTGTTTAGGCTGTATGAGCCTAATTGATTGCAGCTGGTGCTCATTAGCTGTAGGTGGAGGCAGTGCTCTCTCTCTCTCCCTATATTAGGTTCCAAGCCACAGAGCAGAAAGAGGTTCCAAGTGAGAGTGGCAGCAAGCAGAGAGATCCAGAAGAGGTCTGAGCTGATCCAGGAGAAGGAGACCTGATGCAGGAGTTGCAGCAAGAGAAAGAGCTGCAGCATCAGAGGTCCAGCAGCCCCAGAACCAAATGCAGATGAATGAGCAGCTGATCCAAGCAGCTGCAGCAGTCTGGGATGAAGGAGCCTCAGGTCTGATGAATAAACAGCAAACCTGATGATGAAGCAGCAGCAGCAGAAGCTGAACAGAGGTCTGTAGCAGCAGCAGCAAAAGCAGCAGTGTGAAGAGGAGCCATGAAGCCAGTGTTTGGAGCCATTTGAGGTGGCCGTTTGTGAGCCGTTTGGAGCCATTTGATGTGGCCGTTTGGAGCCTTTTGAGGAGGCCGTTTGATGAGCCGTTTGGAGCCATTTGAGGTGGCCGTTTGGAGCCTTTTGAGGAGGCCGTTTGATGGCCGTTTGGAGCCTTTTGAGGAGGCCGTTTGATGAGCCGTTTGGAGCCATTTGAGGTGGCCGTTTGGAGCCTTTTGAGGAGGCCGTTTGAGCTGTGTAAAGAAGTCCGTATGAAGAAGCGGATGTCGTGAGACGAGCAGAAGTGCTGTCGTTTGGAGCTGGCGTGAGACCTGCTGCTGTGCGTTTGAAGAAGGAGCTGAAACCTTCTGTTGTGACCTGCTGCTGCATATTTAAGAAGAGGAAGCTGAATCCTTCCATTGTGGAGACCTGCTGAGTGCTGAAAACCAAGAGCCGTGAGTGTCCTGCTGGACTTTGAGTTTTTTGTATTAAAGAAGCTGTTTTTTGAGAAGTCCAACTTTTTTCTTTAATCACCTTTTTTTTAGGACACAGACTCAGAGAGCCTAAAATAAACTATTTTTTTATTAAACATCCTTTCTGTGTCGTGTCCTTGTGTGCTACGTGCCTTCGGGTCGTAACATATAATGGGGGCTCGTCCGGGATTGGACTAATTGACTAATGAGCTAACCTTATATTTTTTTTCTTTCCCCTAAATTTTTGGTAAATTATAATGGGAGCTCGTCACGTGTGCTATTTTTGGAGCCGTTTTTTGCATTTTTGAGCTGACTTGGTGGTGCGAATTGTGTGTTCGCTGTCAGCTGGCTCTTTGTGAAACGTTCAGGAGCAGCTCGGACGTTTGTTTTGAGTAGTTTATGTAACAGCTGTTTTAAACAGTTTTTTTTCCCTACAACAATGGAGTTGGATGATGAGTTAAACCGTATGAATGATGAGATAAACCGCATGAATGAACGTCTGAGGGAGACGAAGATTAAGTTGGAGCAGCGAAGATTAGAATGTCAAAATAAGATTTATCAGAAAGAATTGGAGCTTGGTGTTGAACATGTCCCGTTTGAGGTGAGGTTTCGTCCACTGTGGGGTTCACTAACGTGGAGCCCTGGAGAAGCTGAGTTGGGACTTTGCTCTAGTTTTGTTGCTGAGAACCCTAAACATGAGAAACCTGAACTTGAGAACCCTGAACTTGTAAAACTTGAGAAACGTGAAGAACTTGAGAAAAGTGAAGAACTTGAGAAAAGTGAAGAACTTGAGAAAAGTGAAGAACTTGAGAAAAGTGAAGTACTTGAGAAAAGTGAAGAACTTGAGAAAAGTGAAGAACTTAAGAATGACTTAACTGTGGATTTGGATTTAGTCACTCCAGAGGTGTCACCCCTAGTGGACGTGCAGTGCAAAAATAATGATGATGACGATGATGACATTGATCTGAGTGACTGTTTTTTGCTTTTTTCTGAATTAGAAGACGTCCCAGTGAGCAATGTGAGCATTGTTTCAGAGGAGCCAAGCCTGACTGTCCATCCTGCTCCTCTGGTTAACTTTTCATCCTGTTCACAGGAGGTTGTGAGTGTGATGCTGGACGTCGTGGAACCTTTAGCTGAATCAACAGCAGAGAGTGATAGTTTGCTGTCTGTGGGAGATGACCTGGTGGAACAGTTTGATTATGTAGACAGTGATTGTGTTTTTGTTAACTCTCAATGTTTTGTCTGCAGGGTGCCTGATGACAGTGCTGGTACAGCTACAATGATGTTACTGTCAAGTGATGGAACTGATAACACAGAGGCGGACAATTTCCCTCTGGTTGTTGGAAAAAACCCTGATCTTCAGTCTGACATCACTAAACTGAATGTTGGTGAGTGTGCAGCTAAAAGGAGGCCTTGTGATGTACAACCTGACCGGCGACGCCTTTTTGGGTTTCAGGTATTCTGAAGGCAACTATTAGTTGTGTGTGATATGTGTTGTTGGTTTTTTTGCTTGTTGTTAGTGTTAAGGTGTAGGTGTTAGGATTTTTTTTGGTTTCATTTACATGGGTGATGAGCCTGGTGTAGTATGGCTGCATCTCCCATGTAATTTCTTATGTGGGGGGGTGTTACATGCCCCAGGCATATAATTTATTTTAGTCAGGACACAATATTGTTTTGAGCAGAGGCATGAGCTGTTTAGGCTGTATGAGCCTAATTGATTGCAGCTGGTGCTCATTAGCTGTAGGTGGAGGCAGTGCTCTCTCTCTCTCCCTATATTAGGTTCCAAGCCACAGAGCAGAAAGAGGTTCCAAGTGAGAGTGGCAGCAAGCAGAGAGATCCAGAAGAGGTCTGAGCTGATCCAGGAGAAGGAGACCTGATGCAGGAGTTGCAGCAAGAGAAAGAGCTGCAGCATCAGAGGTCCAGCAGCCCCAGAACCAAATGCAGATGAATGAGCAGCTGATCCAAGCAGCTGCAGCAGTCTGGGATGAAGGAGCCTCAGGTCTGATGAATAAACAGCAAACCTGATGATGAAGCAGCAGCAGCAGAAGCTGAACAGAGGTCTGTAGCAGCAGCAGCAAAAGCAGCAGTGTGAAGAGGAGCCATGAAGCCAGTGTTTGGAGCCATTTGAGGTGGCCGTTTGTGAGCCGTTTGGAGCCATTTGATGTGGCCGTTTGGAGCCTTTTGAGGAGGCCGTTTGATGAGCCGTTTGGAGCCATTTGAGGTGGCCGTTTGGAGCCTTTTGAGGAGGCCGTTTGAGCTGTGTAAAGAAGTCCGTATGAAGAAGCGGATGTCGTGAGACGAGCAGAAGTGCTGTCGTTTGGAGCTGGCGTGAGACCTGCTGCTGTGCGTTTGAAGAAGGAGCTGAAACCTTCTGTTGTGACCTGCTGCTGCATATTTAAGAAGAGGAAGCTGAATCCTTCCATTGTGGAGACCTGCTGAGTGCTGAAAACCAAGAGCCGTGAGTGTCCTGCTGGACTTTTGAGTTTTTTGTATTAAAGAAGCTGTTTTTTGAGAAGTCCAACTTTTTTCTTTAATCACCTTTTTTTAGGATACAGACTCAGAGAGCCTAAAATAAACTATTTTTTTATTAAACATCCTTTCTGTGTCGTGTCCTTGTGTGCTACGTGCCTTCGGGTCGTAACACTGGGCCAGGATATCTTGCCATCATTGACAGAATAATGAATTCTGAATTATCTCAGAGAACTCTAAAGGAAAATGTCAGGACGTGTCCATGAACTGGATCTCAAGAGAACGTGGGTCATGCAGCAACAATGACCCTAAACACACAAGTGGTTCTACCAAAGAATGTTCAAGAAGAATAAAGTTCATGTTTTGGAATGGCCAAGTCAAAGTCATGATCTTCGTCTAGATGTTGTGGAAGGACCTGAAGCTGCAGTTAATGTGAGGAAACCACCAACATCCAGAGTTGAAGCTGTTCTGTACAGAGGAATGGACTAAAGTTCCTCCAAGCTGGTGTGCAGGACTGATCAACAGTTACTGGAAATGTTTAGATAAAGTTATTGCTGCAGAGGAGAGTCATATCAGATACTGAAAGCAAAGGTTCACATACTTTTCCCACAAATATGCAATATTGGATAATTTTTCCTCAATAAATAAATGACCAAGTATAATATGTTTGTTGATGTTCGAGGTCATATTTAAGCAGAAATATAGACAATTATAAAGGCTTCACAAATGTTTAAGCACCACTTTAGGTTAATTGATGATTCTAGATTGACTCAGTGTGAGACTGTGCATAAAGGGTTGAACTCACAGAGAGAGATGTCAGACAGCTAAATGAAAATGAAGCTAAATAAGATGAAGGTTAAAGATAGACAAGAGGTCTTAACTACTGTTGGTCTTTTCATAGATTGTTTTATAAAAGAATTCAGAACAAAAAGGCAGTCGCTGTTGGATGAAAACCTTGTACATATATTTGTTTTTCACCATTTTCATGTTTTTGCATCCTCAGCTCTGTTAGTCACCCTTTACATCTGACTGCTTTTTGAATGGTGTTTCAATCAAATCTGTCAAAAACAAGCTTAGGACTTAACGCGTATTGAAACTGTGTCCGCTGCATCTGAAGCAAGATAAACCTGACCAAAGGTAACCACATAATTAGATAGTCAATGTAAATCAATCCTTATTCATCAACAATTAGAGAAGCAACTTAATCAAAGATGGAGAATTGGCAAATTAAACAACTTCTTTAATCAACAATGGCTAGGGTTGTCTGGGATAATTGCCTTTGGTCTCTTTACCAAGAGCAAAGATGTAATTGAGTCAAATACAGAGCTCATGGAATCACTATGATGTAAAACTTATGTACGTTTTTTTTAAGTGGAAATTAAAAATTAGTTTAAATATATAGGTGGCTGTGGAAAGAGATGTCTGAGCCTCCCTGCTCAAGCTACTCCACTAACAACCTGACTTCAAAACAAGTGGCTGGATGGATGGATGGATGGATGGATGGAAATTTATACAGTAGAATTACTAAGTATAATGAAAACTCTGATTACAAATATGACTAAAAACAACATGTTTATGATGCAATGGCGCAATTAATTGGTTGAAAAAATAATTTATTAATAATTAATCAAAGGGGAAAAAACAAAATATTTCATTTTCCATAATTTTTTAAATGGTAAAAATGTGCAAAATATACATTTTCAACATACAAGTTGACTGAAATTGATTAAATTTGTAATCAGAAGTTTTGCTTTAAACATCTGCATAGCAGCTAATGATGTAACAAGAATGGCAGGTGAACATGCATCAGCATGAAGAGCCATATATTTTTATATTTACTGCAGCAGAAAATAACAGTCTGTGTGGTGCTGAACAGCAAAACACTATCTGCACCACACAGTTAATTGCCCTCTACTGTATATACTATAGTAGTGTGTGATTATCTGAGAAGGTATAATGGACCTTTCAAACAAGAAGCAGCTCAAAATGGCTGTTCTGGTGCACTAAACAACAAGACTCTGTGCTTTAAGTGCGCCTGTCAGCTGAGATGCTAAGATCTTAGAATAAACCTGAGTGGAAATAGTCTTCATTCAATGTCACTTCGCACACGGCTCTGCTCTTTCACACCTGTCTCTGCTGCTGACATTCACATTCAAGCACTCACTGCAAATGTACCACAGGACGTACTCGAGACGACGGAAAGGAGGGACCGGGGTGATTGAGATGTGTCGTTTGCTGTAGTCCTTCCCTACAAGAAGTAATTCCTTGCAGTATTAGTGCAAAAGTAGATGAAAACGAAGACAAATGGAGAAGACAAAGTCCTCCACTCCAGCAGCATAGTTTTAAACCACAGGGAGGGAAAATCATTTTCACCCTCATGTGTCTAATCAATAAGTTACAAAAGATAAACAGAAAACCCACTGATTGCATGTCAGGTAGCGGGAGGAACTATGACTATCAAGACAGCATGCATGTCCTGATAATGCTTGCATGTGCCCCACCTGCTGCGAGTGCATGCAGGAGCCTGAGAAAGTGATAAACGATTAGGAACCAACAACGCTGCGACGGCCTTGGGAATAAGCGTATCAAAGCACACGCTGAGCTTTGTGCAGCTCCTCTGAGCCCGCAGCACTTCTCATTCAGAAATCGCTTTTCTATTCATTCCCCACACAGCTTACAGCAAATGTGGCCAATTATACAAAACATGTTCAGTTGTATAGAGTGTGAGTGTGTGTGTGTGTGTGTGTGTGTGTGTGCATCATCTGGCAAGGGTCTTACCTTGAATAAACCGTGCTTGTGGCTGTGTTGCCCTAGCCACACTCCACTGCCCAAGGTGAGCTCCATCTGAGGAGGGTCTATCGCCCGCTCATAAATCCTGCCAACAACAAACCAGAGGAGAGTGTTACGTCCATGACAGACACAAACAGGTGTCTCGTGTCCTTCTCTGTCAGGAACGCCGATCCAATACACCTGAACACCAGGGATAAACCCAATGGACTATGTTCCTCCCCACTCGAACTCCTCTCACGGGGAGCGGATGATGTCGAGCTGGGGCTGGTCTCCTCAAGCCTGACAGCCAGTGTCACCCCACAGCTTACCAGCACAATATTAATATCTGAACCTGGGGTGTGTGCTGGATTAACCACCCAGCCCTGTGACACAGATATGAACAGGCTTTGGTATTATTAAACTGGATCGCCGCTGTGTGATTCTGCATTATTATTTTCTGCACCAAGGTGGGCTCAGCAATGCGAGTGAGCTCAAGGTCTATGAAGAGTTCAGAGGATAATTTGTTGTGCTTCCCACACACACACACACACACACACGCACACACACACACGCACACACACACACACACACACACACGCACACACACACCTTTCCTTCTTCATGAGGCTGCACAGACACTTACATTATGGTTTATTTCAGTTTCTGTCTTACTGAAGGTTCTTACTGTAACTTGAATGACTTTCTTTCTTTCTTTCTTTAAAACTGAAAATATGTGTTGATAGGTTGTTGATTTTTTTTTTTTTGCAAATATAAAACTTTGTTATACCAAACAAGACTATTTACAATTGTCGTTGTTTATTAGAGGACAAAGTGTGTGACATTGCCATGATTCAAAAAGGTGAGTAGGGCTTGAAGTCAAAGTCAAAGTCAACTTTATTGTCAGAACTGCAATATGTACAGGACATACACAGGATTGAAATTGCGTTTCTCTCAGTCCCTCGGTGCAACAGTAACCATTTAAACACTAAAACACTAAAACATTTAATAAACATAAGCATAAAATAGTAAAAGTGTAACACTGTCCTGAGTTTTTGCATAGTAGTATAAAAGTATGAAAATTTACACCAACACTAAAACACTAAACATTGAATGAACATAAGCATAAAATTAAATAATAAAAGTGTAATATACTGTCCTGAGTTTTTGCATAGTAGTATAAATAGACTAGTTGGCAAGTTAAAAAGTCTATTCTTGGACATCTCACACATTTATTAAATTTCACATTGACTAGTCAGTGACTGTGTCACGGGTCATGTGATCAGCGGGGCTGCTGGCTACAAAACGGATTCTTCCAAGCAGATGGAAGGTGAGGAGCAGGTAAATTATTCCCAAACTGGTAGAAATTCATCCAGGGTGGAAGCATTTCACTAAAGATGATGTTGTTTTTACTTTTATTTTATTTAATCCACTAAATAAAATAAAATAAAACAAAACAAACAAACAAAAAACTGGGGTGTGCTCCACCAGAGAATCCGTCACCAGTATTGCCAGATTGGGCGGTTTACCGCCATTTGGGCGGTTTTCACTCTCTACTTAGCGGCTAAAAATAGCTTCGGGCGGGTGGTGATAATTTGGGCGGATTTGGAGTCAGATCGGCGGTTTCTGAGTTAACTATTAAATGAATTTCAAACAATCATTCATCATTATTTCATAGCAAAGCTCCTCTGACCTTTCTCCATCACTGATTGGCTATTGTCATCTGCCAGGGCGATCCCAACAGAGAACTGGTGAGGCAGTTTTAGTGGACGCCTCGTTGAGTGGGCTGGTCCGTAGCGGCGGTACGTCAGAGCGGCCGCCATATTGGATGTGGCAGAACTGCCGGTCAACTGATAGAAGGAAACGGACTGAACTTCATAAAGCACCGTTCTACAAAGTGTTTATGCCTGTCATTCACACACACTAATATATTTGGAAAACAAACATGCACCAAAGACAACATTTATAACTTTTAAAGTGATTAATAAAAATGTTTATTCCTTAAATGTTTAGGTTACAGTATAGGTAAACACTAATTTTGAGTGTTTACAACTAATAACGTGTGTAACACTATTACTGTGATGATAAATATAGAAATATTCATTAGTGAACATTTAATATGTCTATAATAATCAGTTCCTGAAATGTGACATGTTGATTTTCTTAATAAAGAGCACCAATGATCACATTTAACTGGTTTTGATTAATCACATTGAACAAATAAACACCGATATATCTTTACAGGAGTTGGGGGTACTGTGTGTGTGTGATTTTTTTTATATATATATATATATATATATATATATATATATATATATATATATATATATATATATATATATATATATAATATATATATATATATATATATATACAGTATATATATAT
>JBBPBX010041558.1:0-11870 GCA_038048925.1 Garcialebias charrua
TAACTTAATATGCTCAAATTGGGAGGAAAACTAAACAAAACCATCAGTGGTATTGTTAAAAACTCCACGGTAAATTTGTGTGAGTAAATATAATTCCTAGAATGACACATTGTCCAGTTCTAAGACTGGGCTTAAGACTTTCCTTTTTGATAAATCCTATAGTTAGGATTGGTTTGTTATGCTGCCTTAAGCTTAGACTACTGGAGAACAAATTGACCTCATTTCCTTAAATGAATTGTTAAAATTGAATACAGGTAGTCCTCGACTTACGACGTTTCGCGGTTACGACGTACCTCCCATTAAAAAAGATATATTTTTGAATTGTTTTATTTTGAAGCCGATTTACGCAGTTTCCGGCAGTTTCCGGTTTAGCTGCGGAGGCTACAGCTTGCCCTGTACTCTCTAAAAAAGCTACGTCTGGTCTTCTGGACATTCAAAAAACAAAACAAAACTTGTTGGAGCAAGCTGGACAGGCAGCAGCTGTGGAAAAGTAGCTGTTTTATGGACAGCGGTTTTACAACTTAAACGAATGGAGAATCCGGAGGAGGGAGGGAGGAACAGAGGAAATGGCTTCACCAGCAGTCCAGAGTTAACTATTTTTTCCCTTCATTATGGCTCTGAAATGTATGTGTTTTTTGATAATTATGTAGGGTACTGTGTTAGGATAGGCTAAGTGCTTGGTAAAATACAGTACTGTACGTATAAGGTGCAGTTTGGACGTATGTTTTGAGTTACGTCGAAATTCGCTTTACGACGGAGCGTAGGAACGGAACTCCGTCGTAAGTCGAGGACTACCTGTAGTTTTCATTTGATAATATTTCTGTCTTAACATGCGATTCTTGACCTGCCATTGTGTATCTGTTCCTCTCAAACCCAGCCGATCGAAGCAGATGTCCATTTGTCCTGAGCCTGGTTCTGCTAAAGGTTTCTTCCTGAAAAGGGAGATTTTCCTCTCCACTGTCGCCTTCATGCTTGCTCAAGATGAGAGTCTGTTGTGGAGTTAAATTCAAAGCAGTCTGCTCCTTAGAAAAATAATGTTAAATTATTATTTTTATATATGAATGTTTCTGTTCAGTGCCCTGAGACGACTTCTGTTGTGACTTGGTGCTATATAAATAAACTGAATTGAATTTTAAATAGATTATTGTAAAATAATTAATGTGCTTGAAATGCATATTGTAGTACTGTATGCGGCTTGTTGGTGGGGGGAAAGGTACACACACAAAAAATCAGAGCAGTTGGCTTGATACGTACCTGTATGTTTATAGTGTATAGGCGTTGATGCTCAGTTTGTGTGGGGGGTGTAGGCGAAGTCTTGAATTTCTTTGTGTGAGCATATACTGTATGGGCAGGCGTGTGGGTGGAGGTTTGTGTTTGATCAGTTCTTCGATTTCCGAAGGGTAACAGTAAAAAAACAAAACGAAAAACAATTTCACTTAAAAAAAATGTTTCCTCTGTTTAAACCTATTGCTGTTTACATGTTTAAAATATACTGTACTGTATATGAATTTTTATTTTGTCCTCTCAGGCGTAACAATGAGGTGACCCACATTAAAATCCAGAACTCTGGAGACTACTATGACCTGTACGGAGGTGAGAAGTTCGCCACGCTGGCCGAGCTGGTGCAGTATTACACCGAACAACAGGATCTCCTGCGTGAGAGGAACGGCCATGTCATCGAGCTCAAGTATCCGCTCAACTGCAAAGATCCAACCTCCGAGAGGTAAACTTAACTCTGCACACTCACACCTTCAAAAAAAAGCCTTGTGTTTGCATGAAGCAAATGTGCTGCAGTTTGTTGATGAAATCAGGAACAAATGCACGTGCAGGTTCATTGACGTAGTCTCATGTTTCACAAAACTCCTTTAACTGTGTGAGGGTTCATTCCTGCTCAGTCAGATCAAACCTCGTAGGAAGCAGCTCAACTACCAGATAACCTCAACAAACGTTGGTTTCTTCTGTGCAGGTTTGAATTTTGTTTTCAAAGCTTTTTGATCGCACCGAAAACAAAAGACTGGTGAATATCGAACATTTTCCTTTAATTTGGAGCATGAAACTTGTTTTTTATTACTTGCATGTCTTCACGTATTTACATTACATCAATTTGATATGTGTCTGTTATGATTAAATTCTAAATAAGTCTGAAAATAAAATAAATAAACAAAAATTAGATTTTGTTTCTATTGACAAGTGCAGATTCCAAGAACAATAAAGTGCCAGGAAAGACCCCAGGTACGAGTGTGCAAAGATGTCAGCAACACAGTTCAACACATGAGAGCAGGGTGCAGGCAGGTGCAGCTGAATGGGAAAACCAAAAAACTGGAATAGTGTACAAGAACATTCATGAAGAGTATAAGTTGGATGTCCCAAAGTCACTAGAGCAGAGTTAAGATCTGGTATGAGTTCACATCCTATTTTCTTTAGTAAACATATTAATCATCTAATAATCCCGTCTGATTGTTACAATAAATTGGACCTTTCAGAAGCAGGAAACTTTTGGTGAATACCTTTTCAAATGTTTTTAGTCCCAGCTACAGAAAAGAGCTGGTTTTAGGTCCTGCACGGTTTACATTGTACTTGATTACTCAGCAGATTATTGATAACTACATAGAGATACAGGCAGTTGAGAATATGCTGCAGTTTATTGACTGCTGTTGAAACTTGAACTGAGAATAAACTAAATGCACAAATTTGAGGACCTGAGAACTAAAAGTGTGAATGTTCATGAAGCATTCACACTACTGTATTGTGGTCAATTTTTCTTCTGTAAGTTTTTCAATGTCTTTCTCGTTCAATTTTTGTGCTATTTTTCAACAATTAATACATCAAAACATTCAGCTTGTTCAGGAGAAGGGTGCTATAACTTTTGGTATTTGTGCAGCTTGAGCTTTTTGAAATATTTAGCCTTTTCTGCCTTTTTTTCCACAGAGAAAATAAATTGAGCTCATTTTACCTCCTTCATATCTTTAGATCTGTTTACAACCTTTTACTGCTCCTTTCACTTTTTGTTCTAGTTCAGCTTCTTTCAGCTTCCTTGTGCAAATTTTTAAAAAATTCTGCTAATTTCAGCTTTTTTTACAGCTGTTATGTGCTTCTTTCAGATTATTTCTGCTAAATACAACATTTTTGTGCCTCTTCTAACTTCTTTCTGCTAATTTCAGCTTGTTATGCTTCTTTCAGCGTATTTCTGCTAGTTTCAGTTATTCAGCTACTATTTAGCTGTTTTATGCTAATTTTAGCTTTTTCACCAATTCCACATTTTTTGCTCTAATTTCAACCTTTTCAGCCTGAATTCAGTAAAATTGTGCTCTCTAGAATACTGGTCATTTTAGCTTCTTTCTGCTTTTATAGCTACTTCTCAGCTGGGGTTTTTGTGCTAATTTTTTTGTATTGTCCCATCCGTGGGACAATAAAGACTGTTTTGATTCTATTCTAATTTCAGCTTTTTTTTATTTTTATTTTTTACTTTTTTTCTGCGCATTTCTGCTTCTTTTAGCCTAATTGGGCTCATTCTGCTTTTTCTTTTTGCTTGTTCTACCTTTTCAGCTACCTTTGTAGCATTTTATAGCTATTTTCAGCTGTTTTCAGATAAATTCACTTTTTTTTGTGGTAACTTCTGCTACTTTCAGACTACCGGTAATTAACTTAATTCTACTCATTTCAGCTTGTTATGCTCCTTTCAGCTTAATTATGCTAGTTACAGCCATTTCTGCTATTTCAGCTACTATTTAGCTGTTTTTATTGCTAATTTGAGCTTTTTCAGCCAATTTCACATTTTTTAGCTCATTTTAGCTCTTTCCATTCCTTCTGGTCTAAGCTTTTTTCTTCATTTCAGCTACTTTTCAGCCATTTTTGTGCTAATTTCAGCTTTTTAAGCTGTTTTCCTAAAAATTCTGCTAATTTATGAATATTTAAACAAATTTTAGCCAATACGTGTTCTTTCTTCTTTCTTCTGCTAACTTAGGCTTGTTATTCCATCTTAGCTAGCCTGGTTAAAACCAGACCCTTGTCCTTCACTTCGCTTCAGACAAGGGTCTGGACTTTCTCCATTGACAACCAATTCTTGCTGGAGGCGTGGCCTCTGCTGATGGCTGCTCCCCCGTGGTCTGCTGAACTTGACTTCAGCTCCGCCTCCTGCTGAATTCTCTCTCGCTCCGTTGCATATTCTGTGTTTATATGTTAATAAAACGTCCTAATAAAATAAAATAAAACCATGGATCGCTGGTCCAACACACCAGAAGACCAGGAAATCTGATGGGACTCTTTAATTCTCTCGTGACAACCTCAGTCATTTCCTTGTTCATTTCACTCTGCGGAGGGAGAGGAGGATGAGGAGGAGGAGGAGGGAGCGATGATCACTTACTTTTGGCAAAAAAAAGAAAAGAAAACTCCAGATAAGGGATTAAGAAGGGGAAATTAATAAATTTGTGTCACATATAAAACAGTCCTGCATCGCTTTGAATGAGAACATGCGGCTGCTCGTTGGCTGCGCGCTCCCCCGTGGTCTTCAGCTCCGCCTCCTGCTGAATTTTCTCTCGCTGAATATTCTGTGTTTATATGTTAATAAAACGTCCTAATAAAATAAAATAAAACCATGTAGCGCTGGTCCAACACACCAGAAGACCAGGAAATCTGATGGGACTCGGGCAGCAACGTAAAACCTGACTTTAATTCTCTCGTGACAACCTGAGGCATTTCCTTGTTCAGCGGAGGGTGAGGAGGAGGAGGGAGCGATTACTTGACTTTTGGGGAAAAACAACAAAAGAAAACTCCAGATAAGGGATTAAGAAGGGGAAATTAATAAATTTGTGTCACATATAAAACAGTCCTGCATCGCTTTGCATCGCTTTGAATGAGAACATGCTGCTGCTCGCTGGCTGCGCTGGGACAGGTGGGGGCGTAGGTTAGGGGCCAAAAACTCCGCCCCTTCTCTTCTCTGATTGGTCCGGTCAAAAATCTACCGGAGAAATCGTTGTCTATGAGAGAAGTCCCAGACTGTGCAGTGAAGGGAAATGAGAATTGAGCGGAGCTGTGCAGGAAGGCGAGGGCCAGGCTACATCTTAGCTACATTTCAGCATGTTTTAGCTGATTTCAGCCGTTTCTCAGCAAGTTCTTCAGCATTAGGCTCTGTGCACAAGCGTCGTGAATCACTTCCGCATTGACAGGAAGTCGGCATTCCAGTTTCCGGTCTAAGCCCCGATCTGAATGTTTACAAGAGCTGCCCAAGATAAGTATCAGCGATGTTCTTCGTATCGTTGATGCCTAAGCAAACGTAACAAGGGATTTAAATTGTATATCTCAAGCATTCACACTGCATTTTTGTAGGAATTGCAATTTCCTTAGTTCAGTTTGCTGGTGAAGATTCTCAGTCATCCAGGACAAGATCAAATCAAAAAAAGGTGTTCAATAAGAAACAACTGGACTTTATTTGTAGCAGAAGACGTTTCGCCCTCCATCCAAAAGGCTTTCTCTGCCTTTATTCTCTTCATTTAGTTCAGTTTGTGTTGCTGTTGAGGAGACTATTGTGTACAATCTCCTACACGTGCAGCTCGCATCTACAAGCATAAATAGCGTGGGATATTCCCAAATGCATGTTTGGACAAACTAAGTGGATGATGATGTTTTTGTTTGTGCTTCGCAAATGAACACAATAACATCTTGCTGATAGTATAAATGAGCTGAATGTGCCCACCATATTGCACCTATGCAGCTTCTTTTAAATGGGAGTCCAGGGGATCTGATGGAATAATGCCTGTGATACAAGCCCGGACTCTCAAAATAAAGGCTTTATGGAAAATGACGTTTGTACTTTTATCATAATCTTCAAAGCAAGTAATCTTTTCTGAGAAGATTATGTAAACTCTGCATTTCTACACATCTGTGCGCTGCCAAGCGTATCATTTTGTTTCTATTTAGGTCTAAAGAACAACTTCTGATCTTTGGTTTGTGGTTTTTCCATTCTGCGTGCATCTCTTCTTAATGCTTCCTTTGTGTTCTTGCTCATCACACAGGAAGTAATGTGCACACATGCAAGTATTTCATCTTAAAATCAGTAAAAGTGTGAGGCTACAGCAATATAAGTCACTTATCACTCACGAGTGGGAGCCTACACTCACAATACGCATATAGATCTGAATGATGTTAAGCCACAAACTTACAGGAAGCATTTCTAGTCCTCCCCCGCAGTTAGAAAAGTTTATTTATTTTCTTCTTAACTTTTTTAGTTAATTTTTCTACCTTGCAGCAGCATCCAGTCTAAGATGGGAATTCTTAGAAACGTAGTTGGAGAGGTGGCTGGTGAGAACAGTTGGTCTATAATTTAAACGGACTGGAAAAAGTTTTTTTTTTTTTTTTGGTTCTCATCGGGAATGATCTGTTTCTTTGAGTTTTAAAAGGATTGTACAAAGAACAGCTGGCTAGTTTCACATTATGTCCCCCACCCCCACCAGTACGACACTTTGATACTCAGCGTTTAAACCTGGCACATTAGCATGTAGCTGCAAATAATTAAGTATTGCACATCACTGTCATATTTCATGCCGGAGTTTTAAGTTATGCAGAAAAATTAGAGTTTTGGTAAAATCTTGCAAATAGTATCTCCTGCAATTTGATTGGATATCACAAGACGGCGTGTTGGTGCATGGAATACGTGTTGAAGATGACTCTCAGCTGCTGCCATACCAGAGTTGGCTCCATATCTGTAACTGGCTGAGTTATTGACATTTTTGTGTTTCCTCAAGTCAGTTGGCTGTGGTGGCCATCTCCAATTGGGTTGACTCTGAAAGTTGATCGGTTGCAGATGTACACCTTATGAGTGTTGGCTGGGAGTGACGTCTTGCTCTTACCGCAACAAATTTCAGCCCAGAATCTATGAAAATGATGCATAAAGTCACCGTTAGAGCCTTATTCATGACTGATAACATTGCTTAATTGTGGGGCAATCTCGAATGGGATTGACACCAAAAGTTTAATCTGTGGTCGAGGTATATTGAATTCAGTAGTCCCTCGCTACTTCGCAGTTCGTTTTTCGCAGACTCGCTCTATCACTTTTTTTTATTTATATACAGTATAAGATTGGACATGACAAACAATTGGCTGATTGATAAATGAGACGCAGTCGGCATGGAATTTTTCATTTAAAATAAATTGTTTTAAATTATTTAGCACCTGCTGCACCTTGTGCAGCCCACACTGCAGGAGAAGCTCCCTCCTGCAGCGTGTCATATCTCCACTCTGAGGTGGAGAAGTGGGCGTGGCCAAGAGTGGCAGATTGCAGAGAATTGATTAATTTTTTCTTTATATAATATTTATAAATACTAAAATAAACTACTTCTTACTACTTTTATTATTATTTCTACTTTGTGGTATTTTACTTATCGCGGGGCTTCAGGGTACGGATCCCCCGCTATAATGTCAAAGTCAACTTTATTGTCAGAACTGCAATATGTACAGGACATACACAGGATTGAAATTGCGTTTCTCTCAGTCCCTCGGTGCAACAGTAACCATTTAAACACTAAAACACTGAAACATTTAATAAACATAAGCATAAAATAGTAAAAGTGTAACACTGTCCTGAGTTTTTGCATAGTAGTATAAAAGTATGAAAATATGATAATAATGTTAATAATAATAATGTTGTACCAACCAGATGAATGGCAGACATGTTGAATAAAAGGCTCGCAGTGAACCAGACCGAATCTTCTACCATCCTTCGATCCTGTCGGTAATCGTGCACTTTAAAGATAGCTGCATCAAAGCTAGACAGCTGATCTTTTACATGGTAAAAAAAACATAAACGAGGGACTACTGTAATTACTTTTTTAGCCTCATTAAAATCTGTCCAGTGTTTCATGAGATATTTTGCTGACACTACAACAAAACAAACATATATATATATACACACACACACACACTGGAAGCATTGTTACTGCTTCATCTTCTATAAGGTTATATCTTATATAAATCAAATAATGTCAGTTATTAGTTGATTACAGTCATGTTGTAGGTATAAAAATATCTGAGTACATAATATAAACTTAGTTCTCCATAATATTGTAACTATTGTATTTGTAACGTTTTGCCACTGATTGCTGTTTCTTTTTGAGTGTGTTAACATCAGGTTCTCTCAATCATCTCCAGGTGGTACCACGGGCATCTCTCAGGAAAAGAGGCAGAAAAACTGCTGACAGAAAAAGGCAAAGTTGGCAGCTTTCTGGTACGGGAGAGCCAGAGTCAACCGGGAGACTTCGTCCTCTCGGTTCTTACGAATGAAGAAAAACATGACAATGTGGACCGCAAGACCAAGGTTACCCACGTTATGATTCGCTGCCAGGTGAAATAATTACAGATGGTTTAAAATCTACAGTTTTATGATCATTTCTCCCATTGAAGAACTTTCTCAGATCAGTTGTTGCTGTAATTTAACTTGTGTTCAGAAGGATGGCAAGTATGATGTGGGCGGTGGTGAGCGGTTTGACACCCTGGCTGACCTGGTGGACCACTACAAGAAGAACCCCATGGTGGAGAAAAGTGGCATCGTAGTGCACCTCAAACAGGTTTGGTAGTAAAAAAAATAAACTGAAGCAGAAAACAATCAAAATTATAATTACCTGTATATTGATGAGTCTTTTATGCTATCAAGGATTATAGGTAAATATTAGTCATTTCAACTTTACTCTGGTGCTGTTTAAAATAAGAATAGCATGCCATGGTCTTACTTTTCGTCTTCTTTTTTCTGTGACAGCCTTTTAACGCCACGAGGATAAATGCTGCCAACATTGAGAACCGAGTACGAGAACTCAACAAAGTTGCAGACAACTCCGAGAAGCCCAAACAAGGATTCTGGGAAGAATTTGAGGTTTGTTTTTCTTAAATTAAATTCAATACTAAAACATGTTGAGGCTTGCATTGTAGTTAATGTTGTATACCCATTTAACTATTTTACTAGATAAAGGAAAGTTAAAGCCTGATGATTCTAGTCAAGTTGAGAGATGAGAAGCTGAATTGTGTCATGCAGGAAAACCAGTGTGGTTATTTTTGTCATGCATTTTACACATCAACTAGTGAATAATATTCTGGTGTATTTTGAGCACAAAACCAGGTTCTTGTGCAAAATAGGGTGGGGTTATTCAGTCACCCGTCCAAAGTTTAATTTTTTTTTAGGTGGTCATTTTTTTAAATGAATTTAAATAACTGGTTGCAAGATTGTTGGAAATGAGTAATAGAGGCTGCACATAATGAAAGTTAATTAGCTGTAACAGTAATCAGCAACACAGAGGGATTTTTTTATCAGTATATATTAAGGGAAATGATGCAAGAATATTATCTAGTGTCTTTAGACTTGTCCACCGTTGTAGAGGGAAAAAGAGGAATTGGAAATACCATTTGTCTGTTTGTCCGTCTGTCCATCCATGTTGCATGATAACTTGAAAAATATGTGAGGTACTGACTTCCATTTTGGTGTGTCTGCATCTGAGCAGAACAGAAAACATAAAATTTGCATGTCACTTGGGCATAATTATTTGTATTAACTTTTATTTTTTAGTTGTGTTATCCTTTTTTTCTTTTCTTTCTTGATTGTCTTTTCTGTCTGTATGAAATAAATAAATAAATAAATAAATAAATAAGCGTAAAATAGGTCACTATAAAAAAAATGGGTTGCCAAGTCAAAATCCAGGAGGGACACCACCCTATAGTGGTGCTTGAAAGTTTATGAACGCGTTAGAATTTTCTGTATTTCTGCATAATAATGACCTAAAACATAATCAGATTTTCACACAAGGCCTAAAAGTCGATAAAGAGAACTCAGTTAAACAAATGAGACAAAAATATTGTACTTGTTAAGTTATTGAGGAGCATGATCCAATATTTTGTATATACCGGTACATTATATATCTGTATACTGACCACCAAAAGGAAACTATGCTTTCTAGTTTTTATGTTGCTTAAAAGTATTGTTTCCTCAAATAACTGAGGTGGCTGAAGAATTATCATCGGCCACCTCCCGGTTCTGCCATTTGTGCCTGGTCCTAGATAAAATGTCTCCCTCCACTCGCCAGGATTTGTCACTCTGCGCTGCCTGGGATCTGCAAGAAAATAAATAAAATACCTACATTTCTTCTTCTTCTGTGCACTTGAATATCTTGCACCATAAACGCTAAGGTTTACTTACATCCCCTGTTCAATTCCAAACCAAAAAACCTTGAAAAACATCTTGAAAAGTTCAAACCTGAACTATTCAACCCCCGTCAGCGACTGGGAACATCAACGTGTTGCTCGTTTACTTTGTATAGACTAAGTTGTTAGTTTTACAGTCGTGAACTGTATATCAAAGCCGTACTTGGTGTAATCTACATTTAAAATAAAATTACCGAACAAGGATTGCTGAAAAGTAGTTTTTCATCATATCACCTGTATTCTGAAATATGCAGCTTTCTTGTTACAGTATTGCACTCCAGGGTGACCTCTGCTGTAATCACAGCCCATTACATCATCAAATTATTCTCAGTGTTGCATAAATATCTGTAGAGTCGTCGGTACTTTATCACTTTGTCCAGGACTTGTTCAAAATCTTTTACAAAAAATATTAATGGAAATACTTTTTTTTTTTTTGTTCTTGTTTATTTTGTCAAATATTAGGTACTTCAACAGCAAGAGTGCAAACTGTTGTATCCCAGGAAAGAAGGCCAGAAGCCAGAAAACAAGAGTAAAAACAGATACAAGAATATCCTCCCCTGTGAGTCACGCAGCGACCTGACATTTCCTGTCTCTCCAACTTCCTGTGGAAAGAACGACACAAACAGAAAAGAGTCGACGTAGACGGCTGAGCGCAGCATGAAGATTGTGCCTTGATAACCGCCAGCCTGTCAGATAATGTGAAACTTCTGTGATCTCTGGAAACTGTGGCGTTGCTGTGGATTAATTTGTATAACTTCATGTTTACAGTTGACACGACGCGAGTTGTAATCAAAGAAACCGATCCGGAAGTTCCTGGTTCAGATTACATCAACGCCAACTATATCAGAGTGAGTCCGTTTTATGAAAAGGACACAACTAGAACTAAAATATTTTAAATTAAACTACATGTGTGTGTGAGTCTTCTAGGCTCAATGTGACTTATCTGTCTAACTAAAGGTTGAATGAACATGTGAATCAACATTAAAACATCATCTTCCTACCAAAATACTAAATTTAATACGCAATTGTTCATGTTCATTAACAGAGTATGCATGAAGATGGACGGCATGTAGAGGAGAGCAAAGTGTTCATCGCCACCCAAGGGTGCCTACAGAACACGGTGGCAGACTTCTGGAAGATGGTGTATCAGGAGAACACACACGTCATCGTCATGACCACAAAGGAGATGGAGCGAGGAAGGGTGAGGAGTTTGCATTGAAGGTGCATTTTGCACAAATTGTTTTTGTGTTAGAACAGACTCTGGTACTTTTATTAAGTACAGGAGTCCCTCGCTACTTCGCAGTTCGTTATCGCGGACTCGCTCTATCGTAGTTTTTCAAAATAAGTTTGGACATAAACAATTGGCTGATTGATGGATGAGCCGCACGATCGGCGTGGAAATATTTATTTAAAATAAATTATTTTGAATTATTTAGCATCTGCTGCACATTTGTGCAGCCCATAGTGCAGGATGTTTCCTGCGGCAGCTGATCAGCTGTTCTCCGTGCAGCGTGTAGAGGTGGGCGTGGCCAAGAGCGCTTGCAGATGGCTGAGAGCAGCCGGAGGCCGAGAGCTGAAATCATGACATTCTGTGCTTTTTTAGAGCGTTTAGAGTTTAGAAACATTGTTTAGAATATTGCAAGAGTGTGGGAAGGGTTTAAAACGCTTATATATACATGTATGTATATATA